>SNQN01001433.1:23826-67875 GCA_008642245.1 Bassia scoparia
ATAGGTATCCTTTGAAGCAAAAGGATATTATTGAGCAACTGGTGGATGAGATGTTACAAAGAGGGGTCATTCAAAGCAGTTCCAGCCCCTATGCTTCTCCTGTGGTCTTGGTAGGCAAGAAGGATGGTACTTGGAGGCTCTGTGTGGATTATAGGGAGCTTAACAAGAGAACTATTAAGGATAAATTCMCAATTCCTATAGTTGAGGAGCTGATAGATGAGTTAGCTGGGGCCACAGTTTTCACAAAGCTAGATTTGAGGGCTGGTTATCACCAGCTTAGGATGCACCCAAATGATGTCTTCAAAACAGCTTTCAAGACACATTGTGGGCATTATGAATTCTTGGTGATGCCTTTTGGGCTCACCAATGCCCCTGCAACATTTCAAGCATGGATGAATGAGGTATTCAAGCCATTATTGAGGAAGTGTGTGCTGGTATTTTTTGATGATGTGTTAGTATACAGTAGGACTCTTAATGAGCACTGGAGACACTTAAGGGCAGTGTTTGAGCTTATGAAGGAAAATGAGATGTTTGTGAAGGAAAGTAAATGTTCATTTACTATGTCAAAAGTAGAATACTTGGGGCACTTCATCTCTGGCAAGGGAGTGGAAACTGATCCAAGTAAAGTGGCAGCTGTGGTTCAATGRCCTGTACCTTCTAGCATCAAGGAATTGAGAAGTTTCCTAGGCCTTACTGGCTACTACAGGAAGTTTGTGAGAAATTATGCAGTTATTTGCAAGCCTCTGCATGAATTATTGAAGAAAGGTGCTTTTAAATGGAATTCTACAGCACAAGCAGCCTTTGATGATTTGAAGATAGCTTTGAGTACTTCACCTGTGTTGGCTGTTCCATACTTCMATGAACCTTTTATTSTTGAGACTGATGCCTCCTCCTTTGGAATTGGAGCTGTATTGATGCAAAAGGGTCACCCCTTARCCTTCATAAGCAGGACCTTAGGACCAAAATGGCAGAAGTTATCAGTTTMTGAAAAGGAGTTATTCGATGTGGTCTTTTCAGTACAGAAATGGGAGCAATACCTCTCTTCAGGAAAATTCATTATTAAGACAGACCAAAGAAGCTTAAAATGGCTTTTGGATCAAAAGATATCCACCCCTTTTCAGCAATTATGGTTATCCAAGCTTTTAGGGTTTTCTTATGAAATCCAATTCAGAAGTGGGTTAGAAAATAAGGCAGCTGATGCTCTATCAAGAATTAAAGGGTCAGAGGTCCTGTACATGGCTATTTCTTTAATCTCAACTGATTTGGTGAGCAAAATCAAGCATAGCTATCATTTGGATTATAACCAGGTTGATATCATTGAAGAACTTAAAGACAAGGCTGAAATTCATGGTTATAAGCTGCTAGGTGGACTTTTAAGGAAAAAAGGGAAGTTGGTAATTGGTCCTGATCAATCTTTAAAGTTGGGAATCCTTGATTGGATGCATTCATCTCCAAAGAGTGGTCATGTTGGTAAGGAATTAACCACCAGAAGAGTCAAGCAGCTATTTACTTGGAATGGATTGACTAGGGATATCAGCAAATTCATCAGGGCATGCATGGTTTGTCAAAAATCTAAATATGACCATGCTGCTTCCCCTGGCTTATTGCAACCTTTGGCAGTACCTGAAGCGGTTTGGGTAGATATCTCAATGGATTTCATCACAGGGCTGCCTAAATCTGCTGGGTTTGAGGTAATTTTTGTGGTTGTGGATAGATTGAGCAAGTATGCTCATTTTATTGCCCTTAGACATCCTTTTACAGCTATAGATGTGGCTCAAGCCTACCTAGATCATATATTCAAGCTTCATGGCTGGCCAAAGAGCATAGTGAGTGATAGAGATGTTGTGTTTTTGAGTAATTTTTGGAAAGCCTTGTTCACTTTGCATGGTACTAGCTTGCAGATGTCAAGTGCCYATCATCCTCAATCAGATGGACAAACTGAAATTGTTAATAAGTGTTTGGAAAACTATTTGAGGTGTATGACTGGGGATACTCCTAATGATTGGAGTAAATGGCTATCCTTGGCAGAATGGTGGTACAATACACACTTTCATACTGCTGCAAGGATCACACCTTATGAAATTGTGTATAATCAGCCTCCACCACTTTATCTCCCTTATTTACCTGGGGAAAGTTGTAATTTTGAGGTGGATAGGTCTATGCAGAGAAGGGAAGCCATGTTACAATTGCTTAAGTTTCATCTAACAAGAGCTCAAGTGAGAATGAAAGCRCAGGCTGACTCACACAGAAGTGAAAGGGTTTTTCAAGCTGGTGACTGGGTTTGCTTGAAATTACAACCTTATAGGCAACATTCTGTGGAATTCAGGCACAACCAAAAGCTCTCTTACAGATTCTATGGTCCCTTTCAAATTGACAGGAAAATTGGGACAGTTGCTTATAAGCTACTTCTTCCAGCTGGGACTCAAATACATGATGTTTTCCATGTCTCTATGCTCAAGGGTTTTCATGGCACTTTACCAATTGCAGCTCATATCCCTCCTTGGTTTCAGCAAAAGGAAGTTCAGTCCTTAATTCCAGATAAGATTTTACAAAGAAGGTTTGTGAAGCAACAAAATCAAGATGTTACTCAGTTCTTGGTTAAGTGGAAAGATTATGCAGATCATGAGGCAACATGGATTAATGCTGAAGAGTTTGAGAAGAAATTTCCAAGCTTTGTGGACAGTTAAAAGCCTTGGGTCAAGTCTTCTTTAAGGGGGAGGGTATGTTGTGGTAATTAGCTGGTTATTAGTCGAATTAAGGCATTTGATTGTTGATTTAGCCAATATTACATTCAATTAGCTAGCTTGATCTGTTAATTAGCTGCTTCTAGCTGTTAATTGCTCAATTTAGGCTTTAACGGTTTTTCTCGCCAAAATGCATAGAAGCTTTGATCGATTAATTGAAGCTTTCTATAATTGATTAGCTGTTTGGCTTAGCCTATATATACTTGTAATACATGATATTTTGTATCATCAATCATAATAAAATCAAGGGAAATTCCCAATGGTAATGATGAGTTTTGACGAAATCCCAATGGTAGTGATGTGTTTTTTTTTTTTAATCCAAAGTAGTATGAGTTTTAATTTCATTCCCACCGTGATTAAAGGGGATTTTCTATTAAGTAGTGTTAAGTAGGATTGATCCGATCATTTTTTTTCGACTCCGACATCAAATTTGATTATAAGGATAAAAGTGACCCCGAAGCGTTAAAATGAGTATTTTTCGAACTCATATCGATGCTTGAAATTAAAGCAACCCCGTATGTAGGTGCGAGATGATCTGGTCAATTTTTTATGAATTTCGACCACAAGGGACAAAAGTGGCCCGAAACTTAAATAAGGTTGTTTTAGACAAAATTCCTAGCATATAAGCCTCCTTTTTTACGAAAAATCCCCATATAATCGGTTGGCAATGAAAATAAAATACTCATTACCATTGGGATTAAAAAAGCACATCATTACATTGGGATTCTGCAAACTCATCATTACCATTGGGAATTTCCCTAAAATCAATTCTCTTCTCTCTATTTCTCTCTTTTCTCTTTCTCTCTCTTTCTTCTCTGTCAAATCTTCTTCTCTTCTCTTCTGCTTGTTTTCTGCTGCAATTGTGTGTATAATCCTCCAAGTCTGATTATACCACAACAAACGCACCCACTGATTTTCCTTCGAGTTGAGTACTAGATCGATTTCGTGGTGGGTTGTGTTAGAATAACCTAATGGGCCTTGGACCTATGGTCCAATACCCTCTAACAAGTTGAAAGGGTTGATGACGTGTTTYCGYCATTGGAGGTACTGTTCGGCGAAGTGACGCCGCTTGTTGAGGTGGCGYTGRCRTTGTTGGTGACGTCCCCTATGTTGTTGTTGTTGCTGCGTTTGAAGGAGGGAGCTCTGCAGGTCATGGAGCTGGAGAAGCGAGGGCTGTTGACGATTTGTGGGACGCCATTGTCGCTTGAGAGTGAGCCTGGGAATGGCACTCTTAATCATATTGATCACATTTTTTTACTCGCAATCTTCTTGCTACTCTGTTTTTTAGTGTAATTGTTGTGATTTCAATGTGTTCAGTATATCGTATGATCTAGTTCTTTCACGTTCTTTCTTTTGTTAAATTAGCTTCTAGTTTAGAATGAGATTGTGGTTTATGCTCCTAACTTTGCAAAGATTGTGGATGATCAATATTAGAGACTAATTATGATGGTATGTGGTGGATTAAAAAAAAAGTAATGGTATCAAATGAACTTGGCAAAAACTGGATGGTACAAAATGAAATTTCTCTTTTCTTTATTATTTTACTTTAAAGATAGTACTTCTTCCGTTCCGCTAAATTCATGTCACAATTAATAATGAGAACTATTCATTAATAGTAAGAATCTTTTAAATTCTCGTCAATATAAAAGAATTAATATAGTCAAATGTGGTATTGTTAAAATCGTATTACCAAATAGTTTAATAAAATTCAATTTTTATAATTTTTACTTAAGGATATTTCATTTGTAAATTGTACATTGGCAAACGTGTAAAGTAGAAGTGACAGGAATTTAGTGGAACAGAGAAAGTACTTGGTAATTCTTGCTTTTGTATCCTGCTAACAGAGGCATTAAGCGCAGTGATACCAGCTGAGTTGAAGCTTCATAATAATGATAATGAAGCACTCTTATGCAAGCTTCATAAAAATCGAATTCAAGCCAATAGGTAACTATTGTTTAAGCGGATATCCACAATTGACATAACACCGATCTATTGATTAAATGCCTATACAATCTATGAATCTTTCGTACATAATGACCCATACTCTCTTTCTCACTATCCTCTAAAAACCCTRATGTCAAGTTGACCATTTAACAATAATGCATTGCTGCTACAACTCCTGTAATGGGGTGTGAATTGTTCTTCAAGCACCCCTCCRAAAAAAAATAACACGCACAATAAAGCTGGAAGGGAGAATGTGAAGGAATAAAATCGAGCCAGAGCCTAACATATATCTGTCAACTACCGATAATGGAGAATTGCATTACCATCATACCTTCGATCCACGCTGCCAATATCATCCTTGCCACCCGAAAAACACAAGCGCCTATCTCTCTCCACAAATCAACGATGCTAACATCCCTTTTTATGTAGCATAACTCACACCACATAGATCCCTGGTCATTGCCTCAATTGGGGTAGAGAAGATTCGCCATCCCTAATTACATGATTGTTCAGCTGACAACCCCATTTTCTTCAGAGGTGGCGAGACTCAATACAGGCGGTGGTGGAATTGAGCTGAAACCATTTGACTTGGGAGGAGAATCATCTTTCGAGGTTATGACTCTCAATGGCACAACACTTGCATCTTGAGAAACAGTTTCCTGCTCCTGCTGCTGTAGCATCTCCATGCGATTTAAAGATGGAACATAGCCTTTGCAGTACCTGTGCCAAATGTCTCTATATACCCGTTCTAAACCACGAGTAAATTTYTCTCCGTCACAAAGTGGTGACTTGATCATGAGATCCCGCAGAGTCATCCTTAAATTTGAGAGGGCTGTTACATTTGATGCTAACTGAACTGCTAGCTCAACATACTGATCTTCAGTCTTTGCAACCAGATTGGRTAACCCTGCATCAAAGGAGCAAATAAGCGAGCTCTCAAAAAATAGGGTTAAAATTAAATTGGCTTGTGCTTCAATAAGAATCAACAGATAAGAAATTCCATTTAATCATATTATGAATCAAAGGCCCCAACCCCGGCACCCTGCCTTAGGGAAACTTCTTGGGAAAATACAATTTCTGAAGTTCAAATTCATGGCAGAAATGCCAACAGCCAAACACTGCCATGCTAATACAATTGACACATACATCATACATATCAGTGTTAGGTAAGGAAAAGCGCATGATTTACTTAGATAATAATATGTATTTGAGTTCCATGATGAGATGCAGCAAAGGAAAATCATTAACCACGGGATGGAACTACTTACCAACTTTGCTGAGCAGACTAACRCCAACATTATGAGCATGCACACTTCCAGCCATAGTAACACACGGAACTCCCATGTAGAGCGATTCACAAGTTGTAGTTGTTCCAGCATACGGAAAAGTGTCCAAACTACACATACAACGGAGTCGCAAGTATTCAGACAAAAGTATCGGGCAGGAATTGGAACGGGTGAGGGGAATTACTGTATAATATTTTAAGAAAAAAAATTAAACATTCATATGACAAGTTTTAGAATACTTTGATAAAAAGCAGAAAAGAGGGACAACAAATTATGTCCAAGAGAATGTTCAGGTAACAAACTACGGAGTAATCAAGAAAGAAGAACATTCGACATGAACCAATATATGCTAAGAGAAAATGGAGTAACAAGATGCATTCTAGATATTGGAATAGCTTCCCAAACAGGAATAATTAATTGGAAATTAAATGATGAAAACAGAAGGGCATGGATAATTAATCAAAATAAATCAGAGCCCTTTTTCATATAAATCAGTTTCATRTCTTCCAATATAGCATAAAGCATACAAGTGGGCAGGATTACTTAACTCTTAAACCTAAGCCAAACATAAGGTTGAATATTCTATATTCTAAGATGAAGTTCAAGCACTTATCCCCCATGCCACCTTAGGAAAAAGAGCCCAGCCCAAGTGGGGCAGCATAACCTCCACTTCAAGCACAATTTTGTATCAACTAGATCACTATAAGGCTCTAGCCACACAAGCCGGCCCGTCTATCTTACCATAGTCACCTACAGGGCATCCCATTAAAGAGGAAAATCTGCTTAAAACAAAGGGAGTTCTTCCTATAAAATACATGTACTTCAATTTCCCTCAAGAAACCAATTCATGTGGTACTAGATGGTGGGGGACAAATCAGATATAAAAATATAGGGAAGTTGGGCAAAGACCAAGAAAAATRGGCACTTTCCTTTACATAAAGTGTATCAAGCTTTTCAAATAATCAATTAAAGCCTTAATTCCATAAGCTAGGTCGACCACATGAACCAAAAGTGATCATTCCATGTAATTGTACACATAGATTTTCCTCTATCCCTGCAATCGAGAAGTTCATTCTCATGCAAATCCAATTGTTTCATATCTTTTCGAACTCTTTCCAACCAAGTCACTTTGGGTCTTCCTCTACCTCGTTTAGGATCTCGGGTACAGAGATCTCTTTTCCAACGTAGGCAATTTTCCCTTCATTTGCTTGCAATGTCTCTAACACCCGAGGATAACTTAGTTTCTGATTTCATACCTTAGAGAGTTCTCCCACATCAATTTTAACATATGGAGACCCCTACCTTTTGAATGTGCTCCTTAGAATCGCAGCATTCTATACCATAGAGTAACACCGGTCTTAGGGTAGTCCTATAGAATTTCCTCTTCAACTTTAAAGGGATGCTTTGATCACACAGCACTCTTATGGACACTCTCCATTTAAGTCACCCTAACTTAATCCTTTGAACCACATATTGGTCGATCACAATACTTTTGAAAGAAATACCTAAGATATTTAAAACACTATCACTCATCGCCAAATCCTTTCCGTCCAACCTCACCACAACATCGTTTTTGCCCCCTTTGTGTCTCAAAACGACATTCCAAAGCTTTCAATTGTCCTCAAATTTTGAGAGCATGAATACAGTGACAGGAAGAACTTAGCATGACAAATCTGGAAAGGTGGTAATTTTGTGCTTAAAAACTGAGAATGTGGACAAGTGATTCAGTATGCTTTATTTAATATATTGATGAAGAACTGCTTGATAGTATACTTCTTTGAGTATACATATGGGATTTTCAATAACGAAGTAGTTGGTCAGAGAATGAGCACGTCCTTTAGTATCCTAGTTCTTAGATAATGATCATTTAAGGATGAGTGTAATTGGCAGATCGTGCTAGTTTGTGCAAGTCCTTGACAAAAACTGTTCCAAACATCATTGTTTATAGGAAAATTTGTCCACAACTCCCACTAAAAAGGAGACTTTTGCGAATAACTGCCATCATTAAAAAAATTTGTCCACAACAGCCACAAATCCCCTTTTCTTTGACCACTACCAAATGGTGTTTGACCACCGCCAAAGGGTGTTTGAACACTGCCAAAGGGTGTTTCTGGCGTTGACCGGCCACCGAAGCTCAACCACACTCTATTATCACCCTATTTTCACCCTCCTCCTTCCTCAAACACACCTCCATCAACGCCGGAAACACCCTTTGGCAATGCCCTTTGGCCGGTCAACGCCTAGAAACACCCTTTGGCAGTGGTCAAACACCCTTTGACGGTGGTCAAGTACCTTTTGGAGGTGGTCAAACACCCTTTGGCAGTGGTCAACAAAAAAAATTGGATTTGTGGCTATTGTGGACAAATTTTTTTATTGATGGGCAGTTATTCGCAAAGGTCGCCTTTTTAGTGGGAGTTGTGGACAAATTTTCCTTGGTTATATTATGTCCTCACAGACTCAGTGTGTTGTGAAGGTTAACAGATTCTAGATGCTGCTCTTGAGACCAATGAGGTATTGAGGTGACAAATGGTTCAAAACACATCAGGCAAAACATATAAAAGTAATGGGCGCAAAGGGTTGTTAGTAAGTGGAAGAAATAGGACTCAAGGGAGTTATACGACTTTTGTCATTTACTTCTTTCTTGTCCTGCATGCATGGGCAGCCTAGGAACAATTTATGGCCAAAAAGGATGAGGAGCTTCAACCTCTTCTTCCCCTATTTTTAATATATAAGTGGCTGATCCT
This sequence comes from Bassia scoparia, assembly GCA_008642245.1. Classification (NCBI taxonomy): domain Eukaryota; kingdom Viridiplantae; phylum Streptophyta; class Magnoliopsida; order Caryophyllales; family Amaranthaceae; genus Bassia; species Bassia scoparia. The sequence continues at coordinate 32,545 of SNQN01001433.1, forward strand.
CCAAGTCATCAATTTGCTGTGGTAGAAATTGACAATAATGCTAAGAACCTTAGGACRCAAAATGACTAGGTTATGTCTCTCAACAGAACTTTGTGCAGAACTCTGAAAATAAGTATGTCTTTAGTTAATTACTATTCAATCACAAATTAGAGGCTATTATGAAGCTTGAGATTAATTAAGAGATCCTCGGTCTAATAATTGAAGAACCTCCATCTTGCGCACCCTTTGCTTCCCCTGCCTGTTGTGTAACCCTAGGTTGCTTCATACTATCTTAATGCCCCAAGAGGACATAAAAAGTTTATAGAATCTTTTTTGGAATCCTGATTTGCAATAGAACTCTAAGAAGCCAAACTGATGCAGAAAGGGATCAAAAGGGATCACAACTTTCAGTTCCATTATGTGCTGTCCCGTTTTTTTTTTTTTTTATGTTTTGAGAGGATTAAGAGAGAATTTATGCAAGATGAGGGAGTATGYGAAAGCTACCTTGTGGATGATGCCTAAAGTCTGTAACAGGTACAATGCCTCTTGTTCCAATCAAATGAAATTGCCATATTAAATGCCTACTTAATTCTCCAGCTAGTTCCAGCATTAAGTCATTACAGATAGAAATTTTTGGGACAAAACATACAGAAAGCTGCCACTAACTTTTGCCTCTCACTTCACCCATAAGTCCACTCTACATAATTCTCTAATCTAAGGTTTTTGCTAGAGACAATACAGTCTCAGGGAAGAATCCTCGAAGTTGGAATTAGCCAATTAGGTGGGCAWATAAAAGAGTAGAGGGTGATGAGAGGATTTCAATTCGTGACCTCCCTTCATAATGGAATTTACTTTAGAAGTAGTCCCAAAGTAATTTCCATCTAACTCCTACAAGCACATTAAAACACCATATTCCTCCATTAGTCCATTCTTCCACTAATCAACTGCATTTTAAAAGCTAAAGTACTGAAAGATAACGAAACATTGGACATCATTATAAAGGCCTAACATAATAACAGTCTGAAAAACCCTAGACCTAATCAGTATAATCACCAAATGCCAGTCCTCGTCTAATCTTGCATTGTGATTCAGTTTCCTTTTTGTAGAACTCAGTGTTTATGAACATGGAAAAAAGATGGATTAGTTAACACGACATCTATCTTATAAAACTATAAAAGTGGCACTAGCCCAAAGAATGCCAAAAAAAGAGAAAAGACAGGGAGTCGAGCAAAAACATGAGAAAGACTCTCCTACTGCATTGCAGATTTGAAGATCCGTCCAAAATGCTACTTTTAAGAATAAATGACTAAACCTTGGATATTAAAACGGAAAGAACCAGGATTTTTCAGAACAAGATTTAAAATTTAAAAGGCATGCTAAAGACTYTCAGTCCACTGTTAACTTGTGCTTCCTCCGTTCTTATTTACTTGTTACACTTCTCATTTTTGGACTCTTAGGTATTKTTTGGAGAGGAAAGAAAAAAGGGGACCCATGTGAGAAGAGAGAGATAGAGAGAGTTTATTGCATAAAATAGAAGTGTAACAAGTAATTATAAACTTCCATAAATAGAAAGTGTAGYAAGTTAAAAAAAAAAGAAAAACAGGAAGCACATATATCAATCAAAGCCTTAGTCCAAGCGGGGTCGGCTACATGAACCAAAAATTATTATTCTATGTTGTCAACCACACAGATTTTCCTCCATGCCCTAAGACAGAAAAAATGTGGGAGGCTTCTCTTCCTGGTACAAAGTAGGGAACTAGAGCCAAGAAAGAAAGAGGGGGGGGGGGATGGTAGAGAAATGACAGTGGTAGAGGATAATGGTTAAAAAAAATGAAGTAAGAGTCAAACACCCTAATAGATTTTAAACCTGCATGAACAGACACTCGTAAAAAGATACGCGTTCAATTTTAGCATCTTAATAAATTAGAAACGGAATCTATCCWTCATATGCTAATACCAAAATTAATATCAAGGCTATTTCTATGTAAAGGGCCAATACTGGCCTACTGGTTCACAAGAACATATGAAAATCTCAGTTTCAAGCCCTGAAATCTGAATAAGCGCACAAATAGAGAGCATCATGATAACAGCATGAACTCGCAAATACAACAGAGAAATTCCCTGACTAAGACCAGTAGACTGAACACAAATTGTAGAGATAAACTGATCCAGAAAAACGGAGAAACATTWAACAGACACRTTGCACAGCAATGATAGAAAAGACGTCATAGAGAGAAAACAGCAGGTGAAAAAAACCCATACAAATAGACAATATCATGAGATACATCTACAGGATGAACGAAGCATTACCTTATATCCATGAGATCATATGCTTGCAAGTGATCATGATTCAGAAGAATTAAGGGCAGAAGATCAACACGTACAGGCTCCACTCCCAGATCCTTTAATGTTGATAGAAATTTAAGTCTTATACTGTCACAACAAAAAGGTTTGCATTTCACCACAAGGCGTGAGTTTGGTACAGCACATAATATTCTTGCCCAAACTTGCAAAACTTTAGGAGTTATCTGAAAGAAGTCATAAGAAGAAACATTACATGATGCATTTTAACAAATATAATAGAAAATTTAGAGGAAATATGCACCCTTTTGTTTTAACAAAGTATACATAGCAATATAGCATACCTTTGCTAAATTGTTAAAGCTACCAAATGTGACAAAACCATTACTAAGAACTGGAGCTGCAGACACTGGGCCAGCTTCTGGGGAAGGTGTGTAACAAAGAAAAGAATCTGGTAACCGAACTAATTCTTCAACATGCCTGTCACCATTGGATTCAAGTAGACCAAGTACAATACCTTAGTAACAGCCTTACGGGTTTCACAACAACAAAAGGAATTAGCATGCACCATACAGTAGCTATACAGCTAGATAAATGCAAGTGGTAAGTAAAACTAAACATACTTCTGTCTTGTATCTGTGGGATCAGCCAGTGCATCAGTAATTCTGTAATCAATGGTAGGTAAGCCAGTGGTATTGGGGTAACCAATCCAAGTCACCTGGGACCAAACAAAAATTCATACAATCGAAGAAAACAATCACTATTAAAACRAAGTCAAAAACCAAGCAGGTCCCAAACTTACTTGAACTGGAGCAGGTCGACAAGCCATTGTCCCTAACTTATTGTTCGCTGTATGCCCAGTAAGTTCTACAAATATATCAACCTTATCTTCTCTGACCATTTGAGCAACCTTCTTCTCATCTATGCCATATATATCTCTCCAGATTCCACCTTTTTTAATAACCTTCTCTCGAAATCTCAAAGTTTTGCCATCTGCCTGCAGAAACATGGACAAATATCTCAAGCAAAACCACAACAGAAACAATGACCATAATATATGTTCCTGAAGGATGCACTTCTTCCGATTTTTTGAAGTTGTGACACGTCCTATTTAGGAAGCTTYAAACTAGTTGTGACACTTTCCTTTTATATCAAAAGATTCCTTCTATCTCTCTTCAATCACATGGGCCCCATTTATTTATTTTTTCTCTCTACCATAAATTGCATTGAAGTTCGTAAAAAAAGAGTCACGTGTTCACATCAAATAAAAAAAACAGAGGAACTACTTCAGGATATAGACAAAAAATTGCAAACATGCCAAAGAATAACATTTGGGAAACTAACAGAGCTAGGAAAAATAGCAAACGTAAATAAAAACACAATCCTCTATAAAACAAGGGACCCTCGGCATAGCACAACTTTCTTGAAGTGTGCACCAAAACTCAAAAGTACTTCAATGAATCAACTTCAAGTAGTATCATAAAATCATAAATGTATAGACTTGACAGCAAAAGAAGACAAAATAGCAACGTGAAAAAATATGAAGTCTATGTAGAAAGCATACCTTTACAACTCCGGAATAAATAATCACTTTGTAGCTTGTGTAGTCATGATGTACCAGTGGTGCTTCAATAAAGTATGATACCGAGTGGGTGAAAAAATCAGGAGAAACATAACCGACAACAAGAGGCCTCCCAGGGTCCTTTGAGTTGTCCCATGAAGTATACTGAGGATACAGCCTCGTGAATCGCCGACCCCAATCTCTGCAGGTGCATAGCTCAATTAGAATTTAAGACAAAGCAGAACTGAAAGCTAAAGCATTATTATAATTTTGGCATCACAAGTCAGTGAAAAAATGAAAAAAGAACCGTAAAAAAAAAAAAAAAAAAAAAAAAAAAAAAAAAAAAAAAAAAAAAAAAAAAAAAAGTTACGATGGCATCAGAAGTCTACCAAAACAAAAACAAAAAAAGAACCCTTATCGCAAACTGAAACAGAACAAAACATGCCAGGGGAAACCCCGTGACATTGAAGAAGAGCTAAATACCACATGATCCCAAAAGAATTCTAGTATGTAGTCTGTAGAAATCTACAATTGCTTGCTTAGCTCATGTATTTAAAAGCTTAGGGGTTTATGTGTGGTAAAGCCTGAATAGTTATGATACTTTATTTTAAAGATTTTCACTCAGGCTGCCTCAACATAGTCTCCACTGTCAAAAGGAAGAAACTGTCAACTAGTAAACTTCATTTATAATTCTTTTATAAATGAAGTTAATACCATTTACAATTGTTTATAATTCTTTTATAATCCCCATCTCTCCTTCTTAGTAGGAACACTACAAAATCCAATCATATACCATTACAATTTGAAATGCTGGCTGCTATTAAGGCAGATAAAACAAGATTCCCCATGACTTTTTTCCCCTTAAATACTTCATTTTCAAATAGATGTTACACATTTCTATCTTAGGCAATAAATTCTCTCCATCTCTGCTACCACATAGGAACCCATTTCTTGATCACTATCTCAAATTACTTAGGGGTCCAAAAGATTGAAAGTGTAACATCCTTTGCGAAACGGAGGTTGTATATTGGTGGTATACTGGTATACATTACTGAAATACAAGTGTGCTGTTCTTTTTTAGTCGTGGGAAATACAGCAATAATTCTATGAAATTGAAAGGAAACAGCAACAATTGGCTCTAAGCCTCTAACAATTGAAGTAACCGACTAAGTTCGCTTCAGCTATTAAAAATAATCTTCGGAAATTCAGCGCTCAAATAAAAAGCAGTTTCAAAGGAAGCACATTTCATTCCAAGTCAACGGGAAAACCAATCTTAATGATGATCCGATTCAATCAGCATTGAACCGCAAAGGGTTGGATTTGGTCTATCACAATCATGAAATTTCAATCTTCTAAAGAAGTGGACAGTAGCAGCTCATGGCTATCGTACATAAATACGTAACTAAGATCACCATCATAACAACTAAAAAGAAGGCTGGAGTAAAAATAATCAGCTCAAACCTGTGAGCCTCATACAACTTGTCATCATCTCCTTCGTTGATGTAGTTCATAGCCAGTAAACGATTCTGCCAGAAAAGAAGATAACAATGAAGTTGTTAGACACTTCAGTCAAAAAAAGACTGAAGACACATTACATTCCCTCCAGACTCTCAAAAGGCTCATTTTTCTTACTTCTGTAATCAGGATGAGTTCAAAATACTACATCCTTTTAAATGACATATTAAACTCCTTCAAAGATAAAGCAACAGAATATGACCAAATCTCTTACGCTATGTCTGGATAGAAAGAAGTGGAAGGATACATCAATAGTGCGAAAAGTATCATTTTCCACACCCATTAATAAACCAAATCATATCAATGTTAGAAAGATTTGGAGAATTGGAGGGAAGACGTAAGCTTGCCCTCCCCCTCCCTCAATATACCTTCCCTACCTTTCTGTCAAATTTTATCATCCAACAACGTTCTAAAACAACATTACAAGCCAGTAGGTCCAGACATCCAGAAGTAGAACTACACTGTCGCAGTACAAAGAATTACCTGGCCTGCATTGCGTGAATCAGGATCAATCTTGAGGCATTGCTCGTAAGCATCAATAGCCCGGGAAATCTCACCAGCATCTCTGTAGAGTACTCCTAACAATAACAACAAAATAGAATATGTAAAGTTCCACGAAGAAAAGTACTCTAATGACAATATTTCAAATGCTATACCCAACAATTTAAATAAATAAATAAATAAAATAAATAAATAAATAAATAAAACTCCTTCCACTAATCATTATCTATTTACTTAACCAACTTCTTGTTTCATAAATTTGTCATTCGCAAAACTCCACTGTAATGTTACTTCTTCGATACAAAGTAGTACTAGTTAGTTTTGAATACAAAAGCTATGACCACAAATGCATTAAACTAAAATCAAAACCTTAGAAGAGTTGAACAAAGAAAGGGAGAGAATAAAGCACCAGCTTTTCATCATCCGGGTTTTTTGGGGGGTGGGGGGAGCAGCAAAGCAGTCACCAACAAATGAACCCAAATTGACCAAGCAAAAATTCTAATTCTCTCTTTCACACTCTTACCTCCTTGTTGATTCTCAGTCCATGTATCTCAACCTCAAAACTGCTTGAGATTTTCTGTTAATTGGACTGCATTACATCCAGTAGCCTCATTATATTAAATAACCTTGGCAAACAYATCAAAGAACCATGAAAACTATCATCCTAATACAAAAGCCACCATAAGATAATAGGACTAAATGGCCTTCTTCTAAAAGACTAAAATAACAGATATATTTATCAATATACAAAAAATAGCCACAGTAGCAACACCATAAATAAAAATGAAGATAAAGGTCATCACTACGTTCTATATATATAGGGGTGGGGTTGTCCAACTGTTATTCTCTTTAGTTTCCCTCTTCCCAACCCCTCATCCCAAAAAAGGGAGGGGCAATGAAGACCTAGAGCAATTAATTCACCTTACTATCCAACATAGCATTGATGCAATACACCAACAATTTACTTCTATTATACTATTGAATGAATCATTAACTTTAAACACCATCACCTCCTTCCACCTCTTCTTTCCTGTAACAAAAGATCTTGCTCAACTATGATCACACATTCACACCAATACAGTGAACCGGGTGCGGACCAGACCGAATTAAACAAGTCATGTCTTCGGTCCTAAAATTTTGGCATTCCGAGTTTCCGGTCCGATCCAGACCGGAATACCCGCAATATAAATATATGTACAAAAATTATTCAGCCCAATAGCCCATGAAGCTCACTTCTATCTCATAGTACGCAGCTTCAAACTCACATATCCTAATCCCACTATCTTCTCACAAACCCTACACTTAACCCCACCAGTCCATCGCAACAGTGTGGCACTAAGCAAACAGCGACTACTCAGTGACGGCGACAACTCACGGCCACTCACTCACAACCAGTCTCAATCACTCCGCTCTCAATCAATTCATCACAATTCTTGGCTGTTATTGTTTGATAAGTTCTCTCTAAAAAGTGTTATTGTAAATTTTCAATCATAGTAATGAATTATCACTTTCATATGAATGACAAAGATTACCTAATGAATTAACGAATTGTTTTTTTAATTTTGTTATTCTGAAGTGTAAATACTACTGTATTTGTTTAACTTTTCGTTTTTTCATGCCACTGTGCGTCTATGGCAGCATTTAAAAATATATATATATATAATATAAAAAATCTACTCAAAACAGGTCCAAAAGGGTCAGAACCCGGACCGGATCTGAAAAAATCAGGTCCAGACCGGACCGGACCGGTTTTTCAAGTTCRATCTTCGGTCCATGATTTCAATCGATTCTGATCTCCGGTCCAACAGGTCCTGGTTCGGTCTTGGACCTGTGTGCACTCCTAGCTACCACTAACAATATGAGAAATAATTCTAAAGTCATGATAAGATCTTAACTCCCTAAGGGTGGACTTTCAGATGTACCTTACAAAACTTTCAGATGTAAACCAAATTCAAATGCAAAAGGATTTCTAATTTCCTASTCCATTTCCCTAACTTTAGATGGTAAGATTTTTCTGCTCAACAAACTATAAAAACCTCTTTTTTCTAGCATGCTGAATTACTAATATAACAGCATAACTCTTAAAACAGTCAAAGTTCCTACTCCAGTAGCTCTAATAAGTAATATTTTCCATTCATCTACAAGGTTTTAAAAAAAGGCCGGAACAAGGATTTAGTTATTACTTGAACTAATGTTCAAAGCCTAAGAAACTATTGTTTAGTCCAATCACTTTCAATAACAACTCGGCAATGAGCAATGAATGAATAAAATAATAATGTATATTGATGAATACAAAGAGATACAGTTGAGTAGCTGACAAATCATGACAATACCTAAGTTGTTATATGCTTCAGCATAAGTGGGATTTGCAATAATAGCTTTCTCAATCATGCTAGCAGCAGCATCCATTTTGCCCTGCATTATAAGAAAAGACTCCATAGTCAATACCAAAGGACTATAGAGCAAACTTTCAATATAAATAAGAATCGACAGAATATATACCTGAACTGTATGGACAACACCAAGATTATTCAAAGACTGGGAAAAGTTTGGTTTGATTGACAAAGCCATCTGTAATACAGTAATAAAGAAGGTTGCTGATCACTGGCATAAAGGCAATGACACATAACAGAGGCCTATCGAGAGATGCATAATAAAATAAAATTACCTGATAACACTCGACTGCCTTATCTAGATTTTCACGATCTTTGTAAATAACACCTAAGTTATTGCATGCTTCTGCACATTGAGGATTAAAATGGAAAGCAAGTTCGTAGAAAACAATTGCCTGCATGAAACAAAAAGTCACAAAAGGACTTCAAACTCACTACAAAACTCAGCAAAGAAATACTAGTTCACAACAAAAATACATAATTAGACCAAGACTCCAAATACTTGACCACCAAAACATTTCACTCCAAAAAAATCGTTTAAAAGTTGGCAATTTAAAACTTCTAACAATGTTATAGACATRCTTCCACTGTTTTTCACTTGCATCATCAAAAAATTTACACTCCCAATACATTTAAGAAAATATGCAAAATAGATATTAATAGTATAGCATGGAGAAGAATCTAACAAGATCCCACGTGACTATGATTTTCCTGATTTTCCTTGCATATTTTACTTCCTACATTGAATCATTGAAACTATTCATACACGGTCTTTTAAATCATTGTTGTATCTTATACATAAGAAAAGATATAATCATGTGGGGTCTTGTTAGATTTATTCCAATGTGTAGTTTATTAATATCAACTTTGCATAATTTTTTGACATGTAACTAAAGATAATATTTGACATGTAAAAATGTGTATAGGGAAGCATAAAGTGCTTCAATCATGCATTYATTATTAAAACCAATTTTTTTAATTAAAAAAACAAAGGATGTACTCCGTTTGTCAGGCTTTCATTTGATTGATTGGTAAAACGGTAGATCTCTATTATATAAAGGAATAGGGGAGGACACGGTGTCCACTTGACAAGTCCAAAATACCTCTCTTTCCTTGCACGTAGAATAAAGATAAATATTTTTTACTTTAAAAAAGYCAATTGATTAGCTAAAAAAAAGGTKAATCAATCAACCATTTAATGAATATACAAATAAAATTTTTTAATCAATCTATACAATTTAAAATCAACTCTAATTCAATTCAATAGCTAATAAATGAAAGAAAGATAGAAATGTTAATTCTTCCATAAATTATCAATTTAAACTATGATTTAACTAATACAAGCAAAAAATGAAAGAAAGAGAGAAATGTTATTTCTTACATAAATTATCAATTTAAACTATGATTAGCTAATACAAGCAATAGTTTTGAACTATCTTAGATATTGTTTGGGTACTGAGACGTAGACACAATTATTGAAGCAATCAGACTCATTTTATGAACTCTCTTTGTTCAAAATTTGGTTAAAAAAAAAAAAAAAAAAAAGACGACATTAGAAACCACTATATGAGACTATACATTTAATCATGGAACCACACACAACAAATTATCTTTACACTTCATGTTTGTGACTTGATAATTTTGTATTTTTATCTATATTTTCAGTAATATTTTTTATATTATTTAGGTGTGACAAAATCATAATAGATATGTCAAAACTCAAAAATTATCGCACRCATAGCATGCATATATGGCTAGCAAGTCACTATTCAAAGAGTATAAGTAAATAGTGTCACATAGAGTTGATGCAAGTATTTGAAGTCTAAGGTTAGGACATGGGAGGTGAATGTTTGAAAAATATACATGTTCTATCACTTCTGTGAAGAGRCAGTAAGCCTTCAGATATAAGTAACTTACCATATCAAACTTCAGCATTTCACCATATGCAACACCAAGGTTGTACATAGCATCAGCATAATGCCAATTGTAGAACAGAGCTTTTTTATAGTATGCTACCCCTTGTTCAACGTCACCCTCTAGCTTAACCTGCATAAAATATAAGTGTTGATCGATTAACATTTTGTGATATTGACCAGGAGGAGGAGGGGAAAAAAACTAAATAAAAACTACACACAGCAACAAGAAAATGTTAAGTAAACTTTCAGAAATACATCCCGACATGACAAGTATGAGGATGAGCATCGAGAGTAGCAACGTCAACTTAAAATGCTGCATGGGTAGGCCAATTTCCTCTTTTCAAATAAAAGAAACTCCAAAAGGTCGCCTGTTTCTCAATGGATTACAATTCTGTACTTCTAACAAGTACGTAATAACGGTATGTTGTCAAATTTTCTTCTACTATGAAGGAATTTGCTTGAACATATGAACTAAATTGTTTCAAATTTTCAAAACCTTCCTGAAAGTTCAGTACATCAGTTTCAACAAAATTCTACGAGAGGGAAGAGGGGGAGACGTATAACATAATATCCTGAAAAAGGAGTTACATTATTTTTGACACACGGGGAACACAATAAGTAGATGTAAAACAGGCTCTGAAAAACAATGCTGAAGAACTCATACATTCCTTACAAAAAATCAAAGCCCCGAGCTCAAATCACACTAAAACATTACAAACATTGATAAGATTTGCAAGCGCAAAAGCTAAGGGCAAAACAACTACCTACCTTTGTTCCCAAATCAGTCAACGCTATCGCCATATTATTCTTAGCAATCTCAAAATTTGGAGACACCGCCAAACACCTGAGTCAGACAATATAGAGCCAGAAATTAACATTAATAGTATAACAAAAACATTGATAATACGATAGGTGATCAATTACAAAGGTCTTTCAAGTATTAAAACAGAAGCTGTTTCTGAAAAACTTAAAACACAAAAGCAAACTTGGAAAAAGTCACAAATGCACAGCCTTCACAAGCATAATAGAAATATAATCCACATGGGCAATTAAGTATATATCTCCAGAGTTTAAGTACCTTTCATAACATGTAATGAGACTCCAGATCCCCTCTGTTTTTGTAGATGACACCCATGTTGCAGTATGCTTCAGCATACATAGGCCTCTCAAGTGCTGCCTTCTCATAAACATCCGAGGGCAGTATCATATTGCACAATTCAGAGTAGACTACACCAAGATTATAATATGCAGGCTGCACAAATAACATGTAATTTCTTAAACCAGTAGATTTAAAAACACATGCTTTAAGATGCTTTAGTGAGTCGCCTTACAGCAAATGTGGATCTATTTTAAGAGCTTCATAATATTTCTGAATCCCTTCTTGAGTATTTCCAGCCAGCTTTAAGCTGGTCCGATGTCTGTTAGTACAATGGATAAGCATTCTGCTGCTGGTTTATATGATGGATCAGCTCTCAGAGCCTTTTGATAAGACTGAAAAATGGAGAGGAATTAACAACATAATGTAAGACCCAATTTAATGAATTTATGCAAAATGACAATATATATTATATTATTTTCCACTATTCCACACATTAACTTTTCCAATAAAGAAAGAACAAACAACATTCTGGCATATGAACCTTAAAGAAAGTATATTTTATACCCCGAGCGGCTGAACGCCCCTTTAAATATGACAAGAGAAGGCTTAAGCACTGAAGAAGAAATCATACATCATGCAGCATCTTGTCCATTCAGATTATAAACATAAATTATAATTAGCCAAAATAGCCTCTCGCATTAACCAAAATGTCATTTAAAAACAATAGAAGTAGAAGATGATACACTTCCCCAAAATTGTGTATATAGCATTATAGCTTAGACATTAAACAGACCAATCATCTCAATTCCTTCCTCCTCAAGTTTACATTAAAAGAGATACAGCTACTAGGACCAATACTACAAAGTTAACCATAATTAACTAGTCAATTTCCGAAAACATTCTTAAACCTTATAATGATATGAATATATCAAAAGTGTAAATTTCTAATAATATACTAAAATTTTACAAGAATTGAAGTTCCACTTCTGCACTTGACTTATGAGTAACTACAGGGATAGCAAAACATTGGAGGAAGGTTGTCATTTGAGTGATTTGATCAAGAGTAAAACTAATAATGAATATTGGGTTAAAGGGAAGAGGCAAAGGATAAAAACCACCAACTTTCATCATCTAACTAACTCGGTTAAATCATAGTACCAAGATGAAAAGGAAATCGTTGAACATTGAAATCTCTATCATAGATTCTTCGTGCTCCTTCAAAAGGATACCATAGTAGTGAAAACCGCTGCCACTGACTTCCTAACTCCCAGATTTACCATATGTTGACTTAACAATCCCAGAGCCAACAAAAATGAACTACATTAAGTTGATTAACAACCCAGAGCCAACAGACAATAGATACACGCATACAACTGAATTACAAAATAAAGCCAAGCAACATGACAAACATACCTCAGCAGCATCAACAAGGCGACTATCATCCTTGTACAAAATTCACAATGTGTAAGGGCGCACGCATTCTGAGGTCAAGCTTTATTGCTTCGGAGAAACTCTCAAAGCAAGCCTCCCCTGGTTCTGCATCTGCAAACATATCCTTTTCCTATGAAAGCTTCCACATTCTCTTATCCTTCTCCAATATTCCCTCATACATTGCCTGGGCCTCACTAATTTGTTTCTAGTTCGAAGAATGTTCGCATAAGAAAGTTGTTCCTTCACATCAAGTTCCTTCCCCGATGGACCATACAGGCAGGAGCCTCAGTATCTGTACAAGACTCAGAAGCTTTCAGAAAACCATTCTCGCGCGACGATTGCTTCTCCGGACTGCTAACAACAACCTTCTCCATCCAAGCCATCCAACTATGCACGGTTTCTATTACGAGCAGCCCGTCCCTAAGCCAGAGCACGAGGGCGCCGCCCTGAACTCAGCGGGAATAGATGAGATTTGCAGTGACCTAAATTCTATAAAACAAACAAACAAACCAACCTTAACAATGGTCATGACATGGCATCGCATGAAGCACACTAACAGTCATTAAACTAATCAATTGGTAAACGTCTCCTTTATAAAATGCGCCAAATTACTTGAATGTAACTAAAACATACAAGCAGCAAGCTATTCATAGAAGCTGTAAATGAAGTCAATTCAACTCAAAATAAACATTTAACCCTAAACATACAAAACCCAGGAATCGATAATTTCCCAACGCAAAAAGAAACCCATCAATTCCAAACAACRCAGAAATCATAACAAGCATCAAAATGGGTACTTTTGTATCCAATCAAAAAGTGAAATTTAGCACAAAAAAGGATTACTGAGTGAATTGGAAGACTTACATGTGAGAAAAAAAAGGAGAAATTAGGGATTTGAAACACACATTCAAAGCAACCCAAAGTTCGCAACTTGCAAGTAGTGATGAGAGAGAAAAGTGGGGAGAGAAATTGAGGAAGAAGAAAAAAAAAAAAGGAAGGGGTCCCACGTTGAGTGTATTTTCTCTCTCCTATGTTTCTGTGAGTGTTCAAACTTCAAAGAACAAACCCAGAAACTGAAAAAAAGCAGAGAAAGAGTATTGGACGACAAAATGTGCAAAAATGTCAGTTGGGAAATTTCATAAAAGCTCCAAAAACGGCTAAACAAAGCGTGTTAATTGTGCAATTGCATCACGCCATCATCTGTGGTTCGTCACCCTCCAAACCACTTAAACAAACCAGTGCTTCTTATCGGTTAGGTTCGGTTCGGCTCGGTTGTGCAACTATGAGATCGATTTTCATCTTCCAATTCAAAACACAATTGATAATTCCGTTAGAAAAAAAAAATATAATGGTAAAATTGTAAATAAATAAAGATATCTAGTGGCAAAATTGCGTAAATAAGGCTCTATTCTCGTCAACTTATATAGATAAGTTTTAGTAAAAATAAATTCAGTTCAGCAGTAATAAGTTCAATTCAGTAGCAGTAAGTTCAGTTCAGTAAAAATAAGTTCAATCCTTAAGAAATTTGTTAAGGTTTCAGTAAAAATAAATTCAGTTCAGCAAAATTCAGTTAACAAGAACGGAGCCCAAGTGAACAAGTGCAAATCTATATAATGTTATAATCTATATTTATATTCTATACTTAGCTTATGTTCTCGTCAACTGAAATTTGTTGAAYTGTACTTATTTTTATTGAACTTAATTAACTTATTAATACTGAACTTATTTTTACTGAAACTTTAACAGATTTCTTAAGAATTGAACTTATTATTACTCAACTGAACTTATTACTACTGAACTAAACTTATTACTAATGAATTCAACTTATTTTTAGTGAAATTATTTAAATAAATTGACTAGAACATAGCCTTAGTATATAATCCATGTTTATCTATACTTTAGTACGGAGTACTATGTGATAAGAGGAGGGCTAATTTTTTAATCGCAACTATTTATAAATCGCACTTTGTTATTTTGGTCATTTTGTTTCTTATCGTTGTCAAATTAATTCTTGTCGTTGTCAAAATTGTGGGTTTATTTGTCAACGGTTTTTCCACCTTTTGGGGAACACTTGGGTCCACTTCTGATTTTGTGAAAGAACCCACATGCTTTTAGGACACTTGGTGCTAGCTTATTGGTCAATGCTTGATTTTTGCTTTTTGTTTTTTTTACAAAACTGAATTAAAAAAAAAAACAAAAACAAAAAAATGAAAAGGGCCCACATCTATTTCTAAATAGCTAAGGTTGAATGATACTTCCCCGTAATAAGAGAGTTTGAAATGTCAATGTCACTTTCACATCAAGCTTTTGTCTAAAATATTCTACCTTAAAGCGACACGTGTCACACGTATTATTGTGTCATGTGTCACATTTTTAAATCACKTGTTCGACTCTTTTCAACTCTTTTAATGTTTAATACTCCTTCAATATTCCTATATTGTTTGGGTTTTTTCTCTTTATAGTCATTTCGTTCAGCATYTTCCTTTCACGTTCTCTATCATTTATGTCTACGTTATTCATCTCATATAAACTCTTCGATCGTCGTTTCTTAACAACATTGTTTTGTCTTCCTCTTCMATTTCGTTTTCTTTGTCATTCCCTTTTTACATTTTGCAACATTTATGTTTGGGTTATTTTCCGTTTATAATCTCTTCAATCGTCCACTTCATTATTTTTATTTATAGATCATTTYCTCACAAATTATAAGGGGTGATCGATATTGTGATGTGTATTTCTCTGACWTTTTTATATAGGTTGTTCCTTCCTAGCGAAAATAATTTCATGATGAAGTTATATTAATAGTGCAAAACTCAATGGGTTGATTTTGCGTTGTAAAAGTAAAAGAGATGAAGTTAGTGGATGAATATGCTACTAGCAAAATGCATTAGGAAATCTCATAATTATCTATGCGTCTACTCCTCTAAATGTCTATGTGATATATTCTACATGTTCCTGAGCATTGTCGTGCTAAGAAGACTAGTTGTAAATGAAACAAGTGTCTTTCTAACCTATGCCCTCGAAGATTTCAAAATTTTAAGTTGTGTCCATACTTTTGAAAATTATYATTAATGTGTACCCTTCAAGAAGTTTTACTTACTAATCAGTGCCCTTATTTCGCTAAAATGAGTTAACTATGGTTAATTATTATGATTTAAATGAAAAATTCAAAAACTAAAAACAAACCACCACCAACCACAAACAACACAACCCATTAAACTACTGCACCACCATTGACATCACCACACTAGCACTAACACCATCCCAAACCTAGAAAACTGCACTAGCCACCAGCCAACACATCGCCTCGCATCACCACACGCACAACCGCAACTAATCCTCCTGCTCTCGCGACCCACTCCTCCTTTCACAACCCAAATCGCAACCCACTCCTCTCTCGCCACCCAAATATGGGTTCTTCTTGAATTTGGGACTATTGTGCCTGGAAAAATTGCATTTTTGTAGAGAAAATGAGGATTGGGTTCGAATTATGCAGTGTTTCAAATTGAATTTGAGTTCGAAATTGTGATTTGAATTCAAATTTTGTGATTTTTGTTCAAATTGATGATGCGATGTTGGTTTACTAATGGCGATGCGATGTGTGGTTGTGGTGATGGTTATTTGATGGTATAACAATGTGATGGGTTGGTATGGTATAGTTTTGGTTTAGGATGCAGGTTTGGGCTCGTTGAGTGGTTGAGTTCTCTAGTGGTTCATTAGGCTGGGGTCGGTGGTTTGCTAAGCAGGGGTGGGTTGTAGGGTGGTTCAGTGGCTTCAGATCCTTTGATAAATGAAGTTATTCGTGGGGAGTTGGTGTTACAGATTTTGTAAACGAGTTAAAAAGGATATCAAATAGTGGATTTGGAAGAGAATGAGACTCTCGACAGTAGGGAGTAGAAGAGGAAAATCTATGTGAATGACTTCCTGAAATAATAACTTTTGGTTAATGTTAGCCGACCCACTTATGTGAATAAGGCTCTGATTGATAAGTTTGAAATAATAAGTTAATCAAGGTTAAATTTAGAACCAAAGTCCAAAGAGGGCACCGATCATAAACTGATGCTTCTACCTTATCTTTAGGAATTTTCAAAAGCATGGGCACAATTTAAAATTTGGAAATCTTCAAGGTACAATTTAGAAAAACCCATAAAACAATTAATTATTGACCTTTTATTTACCGTTATACCATTATTTATATGACTAGAAAAAATAAATAAGTTTATTTTTTACTATTTATTTTAGGAAAAATTTACAGTAACTACCTTTTAAACACCCCTTTTTTAAAGAATATACCTAATAAACAGTTATTTTACAAAACTACCTACAAAGTTCTAAATTTTTTTTCTAGCACTACCAGTTAACCCCTATCCCCTCTTTCTTAACTATGGTTAATAATACTTCAGTTTTCCTTTATTTTTGCACGAATTCATCCCAATTAATTGTATTTAACCCGATGTCTTTGCTCCTCCTATATTTCATTCTCTCCTCTTCAATCTAATTTCTTCTTCTTCTTCTTTCGTTGTTTATGGCTTTCAAAAAGCCAATTTTTTTTTCCAATTCCTGTATTTCTCAGTTTAATTGTTAATTGGTGATTTTTTTTCCAAACCCTAATTCCAAAATTCAATACAACATTTGCAGATTGAATAATCAGGATGTCTCAGTATTCACGAAGGTCTTACTCCTCCCAAAGTAGACCAATTTCAGAGTTGCCCAACGTTTGTGATTGTGGTGTTCCTGTGGCTCGCAGACCAGCTTGGACTTAGTATAATACAAGGAGAATTTCGTAACTTGTAGAGTATGGGATCCGGTTTCGAAAAAGAACAAATGTGATGTGTTGCTGGGTTAATGAACATTATGTGAGTGGCAAAGATTAGTGACTAATCAATTAATCCTCGAGAAGGATTTGTTGGAGAAGCAGATGTACTCATGTCACACGGAATTCAATGATGACGAACAACAATGATTCGGTTGATAATGATGCTGATTAAGATTTCTGATCGTATGGCATTAAAAAAAAATTCAAAATCAATAAATTATTGTTGAAGGAAGTTTGACTGCATAATTAAAGTATTACGAGATGATTTAATTGCAGATCTAAAAGTAAAATTAAGCAATTGAACAAACCTTTGAATATAGCAGTGAAGCCAACAAATTGAAGAAGTAAGCAAGAATTAGAGTGAAAGACGAAGAGTGATTTTGTTCAGTGAAATTTAAGAGGGAGAGAGAAGGAGTGAATAGGAGAGAGGATGAATGAGAGTGACGAGAGTGAGCTGAGAGGATAGGTAGATAGGGAAGTAAAAGGGGGTATTTGGTCAGTTTGCAGTAATTATGGTTAACCATAGTTAAGAAAAGAGGGTAGGGTTAACTGGTAGTGCTAGAAAAAGATTTAGAACTTTTTAGGTAGTTTTGTAAAATAACTGTTTATTAGGTATATTCTTTAAAAAAGGGGTGTTTAAAAGGTAGTTACTGAAAATTTTTCCTTTATTTTATATTGATGAGAAAAACTACAGAGTAAATAAGTTTATCCATAAAAAATTTCAACCAATAAAATATATTTCTCCACTTAGAAAGTGATCTATTTAACACCCCAAACCTCGCAAGGTAGTGTCAATGGTCGTGAAATGCATATATGGACGGACAACTATCCCTTCTTTCCATTAAATTTACGTCACTATTTGAAAATTTTGATATTGAATTGGAGTACATATCCTCATAGCTAATTTGCATGGGGATGCCACTTTTTTCGTGTTCCGCGCGTCTTGTATTGGGTACAGTTACAACACACAAAACATTGTATCCGCTACACTTTAAAAACCATTTCAAGTGTATTTTTGAACAAATGAGTACATGCACAACTCACGCAATAAGACACGTGCATTTTGATGTTAATGTTAATGAAGTTTAAGATATGGTTGTAATTTGTATCTTTATTTACATTTGAGAAACTTGTAAAGTTGTAATTTCCTTTTAAAAATTTGGCATATATTGCATAATGTACTATGAAAGGTGAATGACCTAGTTTGCATTCAACTTCCAAGTTTCGTTGTATTATACTTAATTAAAACTCTTAATTACTTCACATCGTATTTTTTCTTATAATTTTCTTTATTTTCAAGAATAGTTTTAATTACAACTCAAAAGATCCTCTAATTCCATATATGTGATTTTTTTGGAGCAAAACAAGTGCATGGGAGGTATTGGTTAATAAGTATGCTTATGGTGCTTCTACTAAATAAACACAAATTGAGCACCCTTTTTTTATTAAAAAAACTAAGATATGGAAAAAACTTTTGGGTTTAAGGATGAGAACAATATGGAAAATTTCATGTGGAAACTGTTATGGAATGCTATTATGCTTAAAACAAATCTATATAAAAGAAGCATTATGGTAGATAACAAATGTTCGATTTTCAATGAAAAGGAGGTGACCCAAATGAAGGTTTTTTTTTGAGATGGTTGAACCATCTTTTGGCTGAGCAGGAAGTTGCAATCAAAGATGGAAAGTAAAAGGAGACGGAGGCAAATCGCATGYCGTGATGTGGGTCGCGGGCCACGACAAAACAAAGCATGCTTGAAGTTTTCTTCCAGAGGCAAATCATGAGTCGTGACTAGGGTGAGCAGTTTAGCGGTGTTGCATACTTTGTTTTTTTGTTTTGTTGTGCGGTGGAATATTTGCTACTCCACTTGTTTTCCTTCCAAGCAAGAGTGTATAGCTTTGCTTACTSTTTGCTATTAAGAGGTGAGAGTAGTATCCTTTGTTGGAAATTTTAGTGGAATGAAAAGGTAGAAAGCTAAGGTGGGTTTTATTCKTTGTCMCACATTGGTAGAATACCAATAGTTATCCTTATTTATAWAAGAGATTGTGCACTATAGTGTTTAAGACATAGTGTGAGGGGTGGTATTGGGTATCCCTACGCGCATGTCGGAGCCCGACTCAAGTTCGTGTTCCTAACACCTGTGCGATGTGGTGTGGCTTTATTTTTTAGGCAAATTCGTAATTTATTTTTTGGACGATTACAAATTCAATTCATGTTACTGTTGCGCCATTATGTTCTTCCTTGATTTCAACCCGTAAATAAGCCACGATCGTTTCTTTTTTTTTTCCTGTTAGAGTTCCTCCCTCACTCTATATATTTTTCATTTCTTAGTTTGTTGCAACACAAAAAATTACAAAACATAATTCTCTTCTCCCTTTTCCTATTCTAATCTAATAAGAAAATTACATGTTCCAACTCTCTTTCTCGAGTGCATTAATTAGGGAGTGTTGTGTCAATTTTAGGGGGGCAAACTCTGTGTAGCCGAATGCATCGAGTTGGGGTAAATTTTGCTTCTAATTAAGACACTGGTTATCAACCACAGCGCAATGACTTTTCTTCTCCTTAAATTCGCCTCTTTCTCAAAAATTACAGCCTTATTTCCTACATCCTTCTTACCTCCTGGCCTTTATATACACACTACAACACATGTAAGCAAGATAAGTGTGACAACAAGAAGATAAACACTCTACTTTGCTAGACACTTTTAATTAGGGGTTAAGATAGTGTTAGAGGTTGATCCTAAACTTGTAAACACTAATTAGAAGGGGTTTGTGAGCAATTTGAGAGGGGTTGGGTTTTTGGATATTAGTTGATTACTTTCCACAAGTTATCTTTAGTGGTAAGATTAAGAGAACTTGTGAGGTACTATTGCGAATTTGCGATGGTATACCATTTATACTACTTGAGTTGTTTTTGTTGGTCATCTTCATCTTTATTGATTCATATAGTTCAATTGGTGGGTTTTTCTATCAAAGCTCGGGTTCCCACAGTAATATCCTTTGTATATATGTGCGTGTGTGTGTTCGTGTATGGAAAAGTAGTTCCATAGGGATCCAACTCCAAGCACACAAGTCACTGTTTTTACCTGGCCATGTTGGCATGAAAATTTCATGAATTACTTTCAACAGATTGAAGAAGAGGACCATAGCCTCGTGATAAGTTTTGTTTTGATATAGCAGAGTATTTGGTTGCATTGAAACAACATACTCTTTGAAATAAATCAACTAATTCMAATTAAAACCTTGAATGATGTTAACTCGAAGCCTATGGATTAAAAACCCTCAAAACAACTACTTTTATAAATTTTCTGACAACATCTTCATCATCAAGGCAAGACGATCAAGACATATAATAACATAATTCGATATACAAGTGGAGCTATGTGTTGGTGCATGGAAAATAATAAAAATGTACATCATATTCAAAGTAGGTATTAGATGGAGATCCACATCATATTTCAATGTAACATAGGACTATGTAGAAATATTAATTATCATATTTTCTGTTTATGTATTTTATACATTTGTGCCAAAACAATTATGGAGTTTTATTGAAGCATTGTAATTACTAGAAATTTTAAAGACACTATTTTTAACAATTAAACCTTTTTAATTAACTTTTGTCTTTGATCATTGACTATAAAATACTTTTTTAAGGTATGAGTTTCTATCGTACCTATTTTGGAAGGAAACAAAATTGATCGTACTCTTGGGTCCAAAATTGTTCTCTATCTAGATGAATCCTCATATCCAAAAGACAATTCAGCTCTGCTGTCTATTTTTTTTTTCCCTAAATCGAAGCAGACCATAGTTCGCTAGCTAAGCTTCCTAAATTTAATATTTGCGCAAAAATTGAAAAAAAATAGGCATGTTTTTTTTTTATAAAAAAAATAATAAATTAAATAAATTAAAATTCTTTATAAAAATAAATTTTATTTTCTTTTTTCCACGCTAGCTTTCACCGTAAACCATCTTTTGTACTTCAACAGTTCAGCTCATCTGCCTTTCTTTCCACAATCAAAAATTAAGATTGCTAATTTGTCGATAATTCAATTCTATTCTTTTGATTTTGAATTCTGATTTCTGGATTGTAATCTTAGCTCAAGAAAATCATGGCGATGACAGTGCAAGGTTAGATTTCTTTCCTTTTGTTTTTACTTTCCCAAATTTCCAATTTTATACTTCGTATTCGTAAAGTTATGATCTTTTGATATCATTTTTAGCTTTAATCATCACAAATTTGTCACCCTAGTCATAGTCAATCTTATTAACTTTATGATTACCCTTTTCTGAATTGCATCGCAAGCTAAGCATTTGATGTTGAAAATGTAATAGTTCGGAATTTGTTGGTCAAAGAAGTTTTTAGGGTTCTCTTTGTTCTCCGTCAAAGTTAGCTTACTACTTTTCAATTCAATTAATTGGGAAACTCTAAAAGTGATTTTGAACGAAATTTCCGCTCTTCTTTGCTGAAAATTTTGGAATATATTCTTAGGGTTTAATTATTATTAATGATGAACATTACGTTGATTATTTGACTCTATTGTTGTTGCTAATGGAATTTTGTTTGATCATGTATGCATTGTGGGGTTGCTCTTGCTCTCAATTGAACATTGCTTTCTCTCAGTGTAAGTATCCATGTATAAGAATACCCTTTTGTACTTAATTTGTTATGTTATTTTCGTTGAGAACGAGTAGAATTTAACTCAGCTCAAATGATTTTGTAGGCTCTGTGTACTTGCGTTTACGTTCTCAGTCAGCATCATGTTGCAGATACTGGTTAGTCACTCAGTCTTCACGGTCGAACTAGTTTCTCTTTAGATATGTTTCTCCTGGATGCATTATTTAGTCATTCTTATTACACAATTTATGTTTCTGTCTTAAGTTGTCTTGTTTTTTTTTTTTCTTCAGCATTTATTTCTGGTAGTGGACTAGCGGTGATCATTTTTGCTAAATGTAGTTTTAATGTAATTGTGCTTGTAAACATTACAAGCTTATTTTYGATGAAGAAATTTGATTATCTAGAWTTGTGGAATTATGTTCTGATAGATATTTCAATGTTCTTAGGCTCTTAGCGTAATCTGTTTGATCTATGTTGAACCACTTGTTAGTTGTTACTGTAGGATTCCCCTCGATTCTATTCCTCTATGGATATTCTAATTCCATAGAATGTGAAATATGAGAGTGAGGAACTTTGTGATGTACATAAAACCAATAAATTGTAATTCGATATATGCACGAATGCATGACAATAAGTTTATAAGCTGATCCCTAAGCTTGTACCTTTTGTCCTCTTTTTTGTTGCCTCTTATATACTTTCAACAAGGATGTACCAGTGTTTGAAAAGGCGCGCCTAAGGTGCGAAGGCGCTAGGGGGTAAGTGCTTAATATGGCCAAGGCGAGGCGTTTGTGGCTACGCGCAGGTGAGGCGCACCAAGGGGCAATAAGGCGTGCCTAGGCGCACTGTGGCTTTTTTCCCATTTTTTTTCTAGAATTTTCCCATTACTTCATAGGTGCACCTCACTTCAATGAGGCGCACTAAGGCGCGCCTAAGGCTCCAGAAAATCCAATTGCCTTAGTGCGCCTTATGCTTTTSTATACATTGGGATGTACTAACAATTCTAGCATACMTAACTTATCGCCTGTTTTGGTAGGGAGGAAATGGGGGGAAAGGAAGGGAAGTGGAAGGAAATATAACATTTTCCGTCATTTGGTTAAAAAAATAAGGTGGGGAAGGAAAGGAATTGACAAGACAATTTCTTTACAATTTCTCCCCTTTCCTTTCCTCCCAAAATTGGTGGAATTTGGGAGGAAAGAGAAAATAAACTTATTTCTATTCTTTCCTCCCTTCTTTATTAATGTCTAACCAAACATTAGGAAACTCAATTTCCCTTCCCTTCTATACTAATGTCTAACCAAACAATGGATTCCTTTCATTTTTCATGTGCACATGCACATGGGAGATAAGCTTAATTTCTCTTCCTTTCCTTTCCTTCTTTCTCTCTCTTCTTTACATCTGTTTGGTTTATATTATAAAGAAGGGAAGAGAAAGGAAAAGAAGAAGAAAGAAAGGAAAAGAATTAAACTTTTTTCCATGTTTGGTTCAAAAGAGGAAGTGAAAGGAATCTAACTTATTTCCCTACGTTTGGTTAGACATTAATAAAAGGAAGAAGAACGATAGGAATAAAAACTAAATTTATTTCACTTCCTTCCAAATTCCCCCATTTTGGGAGGAAAGGACAAGAACTTATAAAGAAATTTTCCTTCAATTCCTTCCGGTTCCTTTCTTCTCGTGTTTTATGTTTTTTACCAAAATGACGGAAAATGTATATTTCTTCCACTTCCTTCTTTCCCACATTTCCTTCTATCAAACAGACTCTTACTAATATTGAACCAAAAAGGCTCTTAGTTTAGAAAGATGCCTCTTTTCGCAACATAGAATTGTGGAAAGTTGTTTGCTACTCTAGGGGTATTCATTCTATATAATTATATTCCATGCTACTTGTGTTGGATATTTGATTCTTTGTATTCGGATTATTATATCTCATATTGACTGAAAAACCTACAAATATCATTAGACATACTAAGTTTGACACTAGCTTACTTTATAGCACAGAAATGGGAACMTATGTGAGAATGRCAATGAGAGAGTGGCAACAGGAAAAATTGTGTAATTTTTTATGTAAATTTTCTTCATGAAGGCTCTGCAGTCTGCACGTTTGGACTGAATTTCATAGTTGTTCTTATCAGTTTAGTTCAGGTCAGGTTTTGCTTAGTCAGGTACTCAGGTAATCCTCTTCAGTCCAAAAGTCTAACAGTATAGGGCCTAAGCAAATGAAAAAATAATCCTGAAATGTTTAATGAAAGTGGCAAATTAAGGCGGATCCACTWTTCTCAAGAGGAATATCAGTACTATCCCATTCTTTTTTACCATATGTGCCCTTGTTCTCTTTTCTGTTAACTTTTGTCTTCCTTGTTATTCTGCTCATCTCATTCTATACAAGAAAGGCTCAATTCTGGTCAAGCTCTCATAGTTCCACAACATTTAGCAAGGTTGAGCCAAAAATTGACCTTGTAAATGCCACTGGTCCCCATATGCTGGATATCCTCCATTCTTTAAATTTKGGAACATAGGCATGTTTGACCCAGGTACCGTCTTACTTACATAGTTTATATGCCACTGGTCTATGATGAATACATTACTTGTTTGGGAAAATATATTGCTGCGCAAAGGTGTGGACAAAGAAATTTTTTGGATCATTTAAGGCTAAGATGTCAGTGTGCTGGTATCATATAGTAGTTTTTTATTGTGTTATTTTAATGGAGTGAAATTTTTTCCCAAAATGGGGCCGTGGACACAATAGTTAACAAGGAAAAGAGGTGGAGAATGTGTAGGGAATCAATTATAGTAAGTGAAGGATAATTTAGGGAATTAATAATATGTTGTTATTRTAAGGTTGTAGAAGCTAATGGTAGTTTGTTATAGGTAATCTCTATAAATAGCAAGCTTGTAATGTGGGTTAAGGCATTCAATCAAGTATTATCAGAGAGTTTTCTCTATTTTTCTTTTGTGGGAGAGAACCCTTCCTCTCGAAAGACAGGCATTATTGTGTGTGTTATCGTTTCTTTTCTTTTTCATTCTTTGTTTTCTACTATTTTTCCACTATTTCCGCCATTTTAGTCCTAGAAACTATGTCAGTTCCCAGCAGAATGCTAGCTTATGAAGTGTTGATTTTTTATGAGGTTTTTTAGTCAAGGAACTGGATTCAGATCCAAGTTACTTGACCTCTATGAGTGCATTATAAAGAAGAGGAAGGAACTCATGACAATTGAAAACTATAATGCTCCTTCATATATAGAAAAAGGGATGTACTGCTTGATTGCWAAGGGTCTATGGCTTCTGTTCAAGTGTACTTGGAGGAATGGAGGATCACACTAATCCTTTTGACATCACTGATTTCTAGGTGCATACATAAATATATAGATTGTCTTAGGTATTGGAGGGTTATTGCCAAATACTAGTTCAGTACTTTGGTGTTTTTGGTGACTTGACACGAGTTTAAAAGTTCGAAAAAGTAAGGTGTGGTTGCTAGTGATTCAAGAATGCTACACGCTCAACTCTCAAGGCTTATAAGGTGATAATATATGTGGAAGTTGTGGCAAAAGAGATGCTCCTCTTCTTAGGCTTTGCTCTCACTGCGTTAATCTCACTTAATATAAGGATATATAAGTTCAATAAGAGTTTGGGGCTAATACCTTTCGATAACTTCAGCCAAGAGCCAATGAATGAGTTTACCTAAGAAGGGTTCCCCAAGTTCATATTTTTAAAGTTAAGGCCAATAAGTTTAGTTTGGAGCTAGGTCAGCTTTTAAGTTCAAATTATTGAAAATGAGGTGATGAAATGAATCTTTATCACACCTTTTTGTTATAATAAAATAAAACTTAATTATTGCTTTGTAGAGGTTGAACCAGGTAATATTTCTTGAGTCTCAATTTAGATACACCACTTTTTWAAAAGAGGTGTTTTAAACTAGGTGTATTACTTTGCTTTTTAGACAATACAATCTCTCTATTTCTCTTACCACACGAGTCCTCTTTATTCTTTCAATCTCCTATCCAAAAATTGCCTAGGAGGCGGGACATCTTAACTTTGCTGCAGTTGTGTGTGTTCACTGTATTTTTACTCTTAGTCAAGCAATTATATTTTTGTTGTGAGAATAATCAGAATACAGACAATATTTTATTGGCTTATTTCAGTAGGGATCACAATAGTGTAATTTCAGAGTTTATAAGCTGTAAAGGTTATTTCAGCATATCTGCATTCGATATGAATCATATGCTATTATAACTAATGCTTTGTTTTTTGGACTTAATTTGTATTCAACTTAGGTCAATTTGGTTTTGGGAAATTCTCTATGGTGCTTTCAACTTTGGCCTTTTAACAATGGTAGCCCATAACAATTGTTGATTATCAATTTACACAAATAGCTTGAGATTTTGGCTATACTTGATAATGTAGCATCAACCAATTTTTGTTTATAAAAAAGTGTTAATAATATACTTTTCAAACTAAATATATAACACAATTGTCCATGAAAACCTTTTTTTGATACATTCCTATCATTTTTTAAAAACAACCCTTTTAACATTTCTATATGAGAAAACGGTGTTAATTGCCACATTTTCTAGTATAACCAAAACCTAAGGTATTTGTGTCTTTGTGATAATCATTTTTTTTTTTTTTTTTTTTTTTTTACTGCCAGTGATGAAAAGCTAACGTAAAGGCTACCTGTAAAATTCCTTAGTTATATACTACATTTCAATACTCTTCAATCCAAAAAAAAAGAACATGCCTAAGTAGTAAGCTTGGTATAAGCCTGTTCGTGGTTGAAAATTATGTGCGTATCCTAGAGTTTAGAGTTTATGTGTTTTTGATTGGAAGGTAACTTCACAGGTCAACGCTCAGATGAAGCAACAATAAAATGAGGGATGTTTTTCGCTTCATTGTAATGAACTGCTTCTTTTTCCACTCCGTCAATTATAGTGATATAATTATTTTGTACTTTGACCTGTCTTGATTTTCAAATAATTTTTAATCTCATCCTCTCCTGATAGTTCATATGAAGGTTTTCTGTTGTTTCATATTTTTAAAATCTTTGTTTATTCTGTTGCAGGCTTGTGCAATTTATGGTAACTGTGGCCAATGTTGTCAGTTTGTAATAGTTTCTGTACATTAAGGAAGAATTTGATTGACATCAGCTGCCTTGTTGATAATTATGGTTCCTAAATTCTTTTGTAGCTCTCATGTATGTGGTGGTCCCTATGCATGCATGTTCTTTGGAGGTGATCCACGCAATTTTAGTTAGTCGAGATGGTGGGAGGGTAAGCACTGTTATTTCATTTCTTGTTAGCTGTCAATGAATAAATTTGCATAATGGTGTCTAAAATCGCATGCTCTACCTGTTGGGTTTGAGATCAATTTTTTGTGCGAATCGTAAGTGCAAGACGAAATGATGAATAGGAAAGAATTATGATTGCCGTAATCCACTCTTGGAGCTTGCAGAAATGCAAGAGAGAAATATCATTAAAGCCAAAAACAGTACAAAAACAAGGAGGCGCATATCCTCACATCCAAACACACTGCAAGTCTCCAAGCATATACTCGTAACTTTTATTCCTTAATAATTATTTGTTGATTTGCTGGAAGGTCTGATGGTAAATCTTTGAATATCTACTTCTCACAGCATTAGACAATGTAAGTTGCTGTTTGTCTCCTTCCAGGACTCAATCGATAGTGGAATTACTATTTAGCTAGCTCTATTTGAAAATGATTGAATTAGAACATAAGATGTGGTCCTCTGCTTAATGTTTGGTGAGCTATACTTGGTAATGGTATGTACTGATTTGGTTGCTTATATCTTCATTGATGGGGTGAAAAATATTTTTTAGGTTAAGTTTCGTTCAGAAGAGGATTGAACAAGTTGCCTCTTTTTTAAGTCAAAGACCATTGAGGGTATTAAGGTTGCGTTTGTTTTTGAGGAAAACAATGTTCCTCACCTTTCCATTTTCCTTTTTTAGATTGTTGTAGGAAACATATTTTCCTAAAGGCGAAAAGTTGCTTTTTGGAAAAGGAAATTATTTTCCTTTGAGAAAAGGAATAATGCCACATTTTCCACTGTTCGTTTAGGCTTTGTTTGGATAACTAAATGAGAGGGAAAAGAAGGGGAGGTGGAAATGGTGAGTTTTCCTTCCAAATCTCTCCATTGTTGGAGGAATGAGAGATCAATTTTCTTACAAATTAATCCCTCCATTTCCCTCCCCTCCAAATCCTTCCCTTCCTCATTTGTTTCCAAGATGAAGGAATTTTTTCCCTCCATTTCCTTCCATTCCTTCAATCTTTCATAGGGTTAGTTCCCTTGCTTCTCTTCCATTCTTCCTCTTCTTTAACTTCTTTTCTATTTTCTCTCCTAAGGTTTTTACGTTTTAAACACATGATCAAACAAACAATGGTAAATGTTTTCTACAATCATGTTTTCTATTGAAAATTGTTTTGCTTTAAAACTATTTTTTATGAAAAATGTTTTCCATCAAACAAACAGAGCCTAGGAGAGAGGCAATATCATTAAATATGTCCCTGCTTGTTATCGAAGTACTCGTATTTGATTAGCATTATAATCATAGCCTTCTGTGTGTCTTGGAAGAGAGATTTTAGAAGGCTTCAGGCTTCAGTTTACCCATAATAAAGTTGTTTAATTGAGCATATTACTTGCATGGAGCTTTCATAGATTCAAGAGTTGTTTGGTCAACTCAGTCACTTCATCTTATCTTTTTTTATCTCTGCGGATGGGGCCATGGGTTTAGGAGGGACAAACTTGTTTCTGTATTGTTCTTTTAGCTCATTTGTTCTCATGTGTATGTATTCTTGCAACTGGATGTCTTCACTGCACTTTTAACTTCAATATCTTGTGTGTATATGTATGTTTGCAGCTGGGTAGATGCGGCTAAATTTTTGACGGGAGCTTCTGCAGTTGGAAGCGTTGCAATTCCTATAATTCTTAAACATGCTAATCTGATAGAGACAGGAGCTATGGTCATTGAATTGTTTTCCTTCTTATTATTTGTATGTACCGTCTTGTGCTTTCACAATGCTAGTCTCGATGATGACTGGTAGAAAGTGTCTTGAGAGCTGATAGGAATAAGAAGATTTCAGTATTAGCCGGCAGCGGTTGGAAGAAACTGTAATATGATCTGACTGGCGGAGATCGCTTGACTAATATGCAATCTCATCCATAGCAAATGTATATCTTGAGTTGTGTGGTGTTTATGTGTGGAAGCAAACGGATTCTTGTATAGATGTATTCTCCGGATCTCCTTGTCGATTTAATTCCTGGAGCTCTTGTATAAACTTGAAAGTCTCTTTAATTGATATCCATTATTGTGGTGGCAAAACTGTATTACTCATCAATTAAAGTTTTTTTTAGCTATAACCTATGTCAACATGGTACGAATGCAGCCGTAGTAGGATAATCTATAGTTGCCCCCTTATTTAGCTAGAAAGGTGGCAACCTATTGAAATTGATCGGTAGGGGTCGATGATTTACAWGGCAAAGGAGTTGGAAATGATTTTAGGCCTTGCCGAAAGCAAAGCCAAACTCGAATTCATCTCAAATGTAAAGGATAAATCAATTTAAATTGAAAGTAAGCTCGGCTTAAGAACGATGTTTCGAGTTACAACAATTATGCAAGCTCGGCGTGGTAGACAATGTGCTAGACTAGGGACAAGTTTGATGTAGGATGCACAATACGAGTCATAGTCAGAAGCAGGCTAGCTGCCGGGAAAAGACTGATATTTTTACCTCAAAGCCCGCTACTATCATAAGGTTCTTTGGACCAGTTAGGCAAGGACTAAGGAGTCGTCTCAATTATTGTCCCTAAACATATAATCACAATGTGACATTTCAATCGATATTCGATCGATTATAGTGATTGATAACGACGACGAAAATAAGCTTAGGCTTGATGTTTTAGGTCTCTACTTCTAGAAAATTTCCATACACAAAGGTAGGGTGGTAGCCTGGTAGGTAAAGAATGTGTGACATTCGCAAGAAATTTAAGGGCTTTAGAAAGACATGAGAAGTGAGATAGGAAGGTTGATGAAATGGTTAACAAAGCAGATCCGAGATTAAAATTTATTAGGTGCTTTACCTTAAATGATTTAAGCTCGATTTCTTTAGTGTTAATTTTATGACACTTCAGTTTAGGTTAGGCACATTCAACTCAATTCAAGTTCATTTTAGACAAAAAAAAATAAAAAAAAATAAGGCATTACGGTGTACACCTATACAATTCAATACTTGTAGTGCAAAGTAAAATTGGTTTCCTTTGGTTTTGTCTGTATTTGTTACTTTAAATAGGAAATTTAAACCTTGGGAAAAAGGATAATTAACAGTGGCGGACCCAAGAATTTCAAACAGGGGGTGCAAAAACGATCGTCATATATTTCGGTTTGACGATTGAGTCATCCTGTTGCGAGTCGGGTGTTCGCATATGCATATATATAATACATAATACAAATAATACTTAAAGTCTTACAATCCAAATACATATAAGAGTCTTACAATACTTAATGTCATCATTCAATGTTTCATCATGATCACTAGACACCTACTTCCATATTAACATCTTGAGATGAAGGGGAACCTAAAGGAACATGTGGAGAATCATTGCTTTCATTGCAAGTTGTTCGAGGTTTAATTTTTTTAACCATGAATTTACGAAGATTAGGTGTTTACCAACGAATTTTGACTTTATTGAACTGTGAACTACTTGACATTTCCTAATAAATGAAAAATAAAATTGATTAACAATTCTAAGTGTCTAATGATGTGGCATCTAGTGGATGCCACCTGGATCTGAGTTGGGTTGACGTGGCACCCTTATAAAATGCCACGTAAGCATAGAATAGGGTGACTTGTATCCCTTCTAATCACGACACGTGTACAAAGTTTACATTGATGAAAGCGTACTTTACTGAAGAATGATGGAGGTTATTAAGGAAATTAACCCTAAAAAGGGAAACCCTAGTAACCTACAATCGGGCTTTAAGGGAATTAAAGTCCAAGCCCACTGTTTCGGAACAGTATAAATACCTCATTAATGCACTGTTCCCAATTTACGCTATTCAGACCCTCACATCAGTCATTTTCTCTGACATTTTCTTACACAAAAGGGAGATTCTCTGACCCACCTTTCGTACTTTTTACCTCTTTTGCTTCAGTATCTGATTAAGCATCGGAGGGGGGGATAATCAATAGATTACTCCTTTGTTTCAGGTTGTACAGAGCCCTGTGGACGAGAGCTTGTTCGTCCAGAGCCTACGAAGTCCAGAGGTCGTTCAGTCCAGAGCCTTTCAGTCCAGAGGTCCATACGTCGAGAGCTTTTTCTAGTTCCTCAACCTCTCGACGTTCTACTTAAATACATTTAATTTCCACGTCAGGCGTGACTAGGGAGAGCCTAATCCCCTTGTATTCCACTTCACATCTCGTTACTCTTGTAAACAACATTTGGCGCCGTCTGTGGGGAGGCGACTAGTCATGTCTGATCAGGAGAACATCTAGAGAGCTACACGAACCAGGCTCTTCGGAGCCGACACCGAGGTCATCCAGACCCTCCACTCGTCACTGATGAAGCGGACGAGTATGAGGATCTGGATAGAGCCACGACGATGACCTGTAGACGACTCTACAGTCTACATTTCCAACGTGAGTTGTGGACATCTGGCCACCCAGCGTCAACTCTTAGAGAGTGTGTTAAGACTCTAAGCCAGATGGTCCAGGACCTTCAGCAAGCTCAGACAGCAGTCTGAGTTGTTGATGGTCAAAGGGGAGTTGGAGAAAGGAAAAGTAAGCAGGTGATGAGGGGGCCAGTACTCTCTCCGATTCCCAAGCTGAAAACTATGGCGATTTAAACAGCCTACTCCAGCAACAAGCCTTCAATATTGAAGGCACGGCAGTGGCCAAGCCTGCTGCTAAACCTCCGGCTAAGCCTTATAGGCGAACGCCCATCCGAAGAGTCAGATGCAAAGAAAAGTCGCATCGTTCCATTCAGCAGAATCTTATTCTAGCCCACTCAGCATGTGTCAAGCTAACCCGGGTCCATGATGTCGGCAGCTTATTGAGGCAAGAAGGCCAATACTCAAGATGGATGTCCGTTGGTTGTTGGAAGCAAGAAACAAGCCAGAGCTTCACACAACTCACCGTCCACGATATTCAGGCTCTGGATCGACTCTGTCATGCAAGATCCAACCTTATCGTATTCCGAGGTGAGAGCCCTCATCAGAGTCTACGAGACCCTGATCTCTTGAATTTATATAATACTTCTGGGGGGAGAGAAGCAGCGATTCGAATTGGGGGTCACCCACTGTCTCAGGTCACCTCTCTGTCTCAGGGTCACCTGCAGCAGCACTACCAGCCAATGGGTTAGGTATCAACAGCCATCCGATGTGGAAAGGCTTCGAAATCTCGCTTTACTCAACACTCACCTCTCTCTGCATCTATTATTGGCCCTAAGCCAAAGATCAAGTTCCGCGACGATCGCTTCGTATGACGGAACGACAGATCCTGACGATCACTTGGCTATGTAAAGCATTTGATGCTTACTAACCAGCGGACGATGCCACATTGGTGTCGATTCTTTCCGGCACGCTATCGGGCATAGCTCAAGTGGTTTAATGGACTTCCCTCGGCGGTCCATCCACAACTTCACTGAATTGTCAATGACTCCACTCTCACCATTTCATGGCTAATCGCCAAGAAAAGAAGTGCAGCATACACTTAGCTCAGATCAGCAGCGAAACGGTGAGTCGCTGCGAACTATGTTAAGAGATTCAATCATGAAGCTCTCCATAATCCAGGGTCTGTCTCAGGATATGTTTTTGATAAGCTTCATTCGAGGTCTTCATGATGATTCAGGATTTCAGTTGAAATGTGAAAAAAGGGTTGCTCAGATTTAAGAGTGCCTGCGAGAGGCTGAAGATCACATTCGAGCTGAAGAAGTCTATTCATGTCGAGAAGGTGATCGGCGAGGAGGTGAAGCTACAGAATAACTCGCCTAAGCCTCTGGGGTTCCTCCCACAAGGCTGGTCAAGAAAGGGGGGAGGGACCGACGAAGGCAGAAGAGTACCTGGTCTATCGAACAAGTCGAGAAACCAGATAGCGTAAATGGAAAGCAATGGTCCTAAGTATGATTTTACAGGATCTCTATCAGTTTATAAGGAGATGAAAAGGACAAGTGGAAGATGGAAGTCCACACCATGAAAACAGAGACAAAAGTTTCGAGACAAGAATAAAATTTTGGCAAGTAAGCATCAAAGACATCGGGCATTATGCCAAATAGGTTGTCACGTCTCAGGAACAGGCTAAGAAGAACTGGCCTGACGAGGGCAAGATCCCGCCTCTAATCACAAGCCAAGTCAAAAGGGCCAAAGGGGACGAGGCCAAGCGAAGATGATGGTGGCACCGATACCGAAGTATGCCACACTGATAGCTGGTGGGCTTTCTTCCAGGTGGTCACATCAGAGGCAGTAAACGACTACATGAGAAGTCTAAAGGTGGGTTAAGATTCGCCTGTTCAGTCCGTGAGACCTTTCCAGAGGTATCTACAATGTCGAAGGATCAAGGTCCGTTCGGTTTACCCATCGATGATCCACTCGTAGTGGAGATGAAAGTGGTCGACATATGAAGGTGAGACGAATCCTCATTGATACAGGTAGCTCGTGCTGATACATAAGCTGGATTGTCTCACCAAGCCTCAGAATACAATGACGATGACTTCGTCAAAGGGAACATCCATACGTCGGATTTGGGGAGAGGAACGTGATACACCCGAGGCATCGCTTACCTGCTACATGCCGAGTGCGCATTTGGCATATCGGAATACATGCAGGCATTTGAAAGTTAAAGTTCCTATGTGGTCCAGGGACTCACCTGCTTATACACATTATTTTTGGTCGACCACTCGTCATTATCAAAATCCGTGATTGTTGACCCATCATCTGCTCCTCAGTTTGTCTGTCGATGAAAGAAACGTTGGGTCGATTAATGAGACCAGGCAATCGGCTAGAGAGTGCTATTTACTACACTCCAAGCCCCTTGCTCGGGGGAGAGAAGGATGATTGTGATGTCACAATGTGCCAGAAAAAGAGAAAATCTGGAGAGGTATAAGGGTTGCATGGGTTCAACCAGAAAGCCAATGGCTGTTCATGAGCTTATACCAGGATGCTTCAAAGGCCAGAGCACCTAGATGCTCCTGAAGATACTTGTCCTCGATCCACTAAACCGGATAGGACTTAGGGTTTGAGAAGTCGATTGTCCTGCCCTTGGTCGGAGATTAAGACAATTCGTGTCGGAGTTCAAGGATGTTTTTGCTTTTTCTTGTCAGAAGAGATGACGTGTGCAATGGCGATCCGTCGATTGCCCAGCAGTGCTCTAAAGGTCGAGTCCTCTTCAGCTAAACCATGCTCAAGCAGGAAAAAGGAGAACCCTTGGTCCATTAGGAAGAGCGGCGGACGGGAAGTGAAAGTTACTAGAGGCGGCTTCATCAGGAGAATGCCAATATCCCGAGAGGGTGGCAAATGTTTATAGTTCCAAGCGATGAACCTGGCGCCTTGTTGGCGATTTACCACTGTGACCTTAACTAAGGCATGCCCAAAGGATCGCATTCCACTTCCGAAGATAGCAATCTGAGTCGATTCAACCGTGGAGCAGTCAAAGTTTTGAAGCCTTTTTTTGATGCTTTCTCGAGGTTTCATCAAATTCCCATCGAAAATCGAGACCAGATAAGACTGCTTTTGTGACAGACAATGGTCTTTATTGCTACAGTCCATGCCCTTTGTCCTACGAAACGCCCCTGCTGAGATGTCAAGGTTGGTTAAGCAGTCTTTTTCAAGCAGATTGTCGGAATGTGGAGAACTATATTGAATGACATGCATATCAAAGCAAATTAGCGCATGACATCCTTCCGGATCTGAAGGAAACTTTTGAAACGTGTCGACACTTCAGATGAAGCAACCCCAAAAGTGCATATTTGGGTCACCTCTGGAAATTTTGGGATATTGTTGACGAAGGCATTGAGCGAATCCAGATAAGGTGCAAGCCGTGCTCGACATGACTTCACCAAGAGTGGTAAGGAAGTTCAAAAGGTTGACAGGATGTTTGGGGCTGCTTTAGGCAGATCCTCTCGAAATCGGGACTTAAATGTCAACCTTTCTTCAAGGACTATCAAAGAACGTTAAGCTCGAATGGACTCCGGAAGCTGAGGGCTCTCAT
>SNQN01001433.1:67900-95519 GCA_008642245.1 Bassia scoparia
AAAATAGAGTGGTGCACTATCATGAAGCTTGTAAATAATTAATAAAGGACAAAATTTAGTTCATATCATAAGCATAAGAGTGAACATATGATAGAAGTTACGTGAAATATTTAACAAATCAAAAGAGATAACACATTTCTGACGACTCCTACAATTAATATAGGACAAGTAGATACTTATTTAAGACTGTATACATAACTTCAATATATGAACCAGATATTATGTCAATATGTTCGGGGTTTGCCAGTTTGCAATGTGTAAGTGCTGAATACCACTAGGGTGAAAGGAATTCTATGCTTTGCGTATCAATGACCGGGAAGAGTACCCGGGGTGCATGAACACCGTGGGAAAAGATGTGTGGCATAAGAGTAAACCTAACAGATGTTGTGCACATTGTTGTAAGTCCATTCGCGGCAAGAATTGTCCACCATGGGTTGGTCTAGCTTGATTGATATGTCTGCATATACATTATTGGACTGTGACCAAATTTTGTCTGTTCTGTTAACGTAACAGAAATTATTAAATATAGTTGATAGACGAAAATCAAAGGATCGATACATATATCATGTGTTGAAAGGGGCTTGATAATAAGGCTAACTATAGGAATGTGCAATTGAGCCAGTTTATTAGGATTTACGGGTCATTGTCTTGAGGAAAGCAGAAAGTGTGTTTATGATTTTATCCCACTTTTTCCCGTATTGAGAGTTAAATTGAGCATGGGAAATGAGAGAAGGTTAATTTCATTGATGTTTTTATGCACTAAGACCAGAGTGATAGTGGAGGTCATAATAACTTAAATAAACTTAACTAAGTCGTGAGTAAGGATTGATCAGTTTGATATTCTTGCACTATCTTCACTTTGTGATTTAAAGTCTTCCACATCTTTTGCGATTTTCCATTTGGCACTTATGCGGAAACGCAAGCTTTTTCAGAATGGAATGTCAGTTCTTGTAGGCTGACAAATTAGTAGATAAATTCGAAAAAGTAAGTATGCATATTAATGAGCATTAGAGCTAATATTGATAATTACCTTATTAAAGTCGTTGATTGGAATGGACTACTCAAGCTCATCGACTTGGTCTTGCTCA
This sequence comes from Bassia scoparia, assembly GCA_008642245.1. NCBI lineage: Eukaryota > Viridiplantae > Streptophyta > Magnoliopsida > Caryophyllales > Amaranthaceae > Bassia > Bassia scoparia. The sequence continues at coordinate 68,989 of SNQN01001433.1, forward strand.
CAACACAGCTTAGCCCAAACTGAATTTTCCTTGCTTCTCTCACCAACAGGAGGTTTCGGTGAGGAACAGCATCAAGAGGGGTCCATTGCGCACGCATCAGCGTTGTCCAACAACAGGGTCTTGTTAGGCTCTTAGTACTATATTCTTTGAAGTCCTCTTAGTCACTGTTTAAGGTTGCTCTTGCTTAAATGGCGTGAAGAGACGATTCGGACCTTTCGACGAAAGGGACCACTGTGATTAATTTGCTCAGTAACGCATTTAGATGTACTCTAAGAGGACATCCTTATCAACTAATTGTTCTCGTGAAGACTTTTCGGAACGTGCTTCAACTCGCATTTATACTTTATTGATTCAGGAGGTTCATCAGGACTGTGTTTAAAGGAAGCTGGTGTCATGATGAATTTAAGAGGTAGTCATCCATGTGAATGATCATAATTTAACAGAATTAGAAATTTTGAATGTATAAAAAAATTAAACTCATTGAGCCCAAAGAATGGAAGAAAATAAACAATTGTTTATAGTCAATCATAAGATCTATCTTAAGGTGTACATAATCAATGTGAGGGTATGATTTTTTGTTCCTTTAAGAGGGTTTAAACTATTAAATTATTCTTAGGAAGGAGTAAATATTGTCATGTCTTATCAAATAACTCTTATTGTTGCAAAACTATTTCACTTTTGACATTTAATATATTTATAGCTCTTTTAATTTATGTAATGATAATATTGTTACTATAATTTTGAAAAATGGAATAGTTTTTTTAAAAAAACTTATTTATTTATTATTTATAATATTGGATGGGAAAACTAGAGAGACATTTGGACTTGGATACTGAACTTAAAGATGTGTTAAGAGGTGAATTGAGTAAGGGCGATCGAGGTGTAATAGATAATGTTATATAATTGACTTACTTACACTTATAATTTCAAGCCATTAGGGTATAACTTACAACAGCTATGAGATCATAAACGATGGATTTTGATATCAGAAATATGAGTTTAATGACATATGCACTAGCTATGTTTATATGTAAACGTATAAAAATTAAAGCAGTCACAAGTCAAATGAACAGTTAGTTAAAAAAACATGGGAGTAGGAAATGACATGGGTGGAGAAGGAAAAGTTGAATGCAGTTGACTTCTTGCTGACCTGTTAATGGTCAAAAACAATACACAATATGGATTACGTGGAATTGAAAAAATCAAATAAGAAATGACCCAATAATAATCATCATCATTATGATAAGTATTATATTAAACAAATTAAATAATATGTTTAGATAAATTATAAAGTACTGAACTTAAAAAGTTTGTGGAAGTAGTTAGGTAAGTGTCTTTTTTTGGTCGCACGTTCTTTTCTTCTTTTGACTCCAAACCACTTGCTTTTTTGGTTTTTTTGTCCAAAGTCTTTGTTTTTATTCTAACTCGACTATCTTCTTATATTTTCTTGGCATATATGTGTTAGAAGCTATCAAGTATTCTTTCTTTTATCTTTGAATATGTTTTTGATTTTCTTTCTGAGTAGTGGTTCAAATATTTTTTTTTCCTTCAAAACACGTTTCTAATAATTGTCTTTATTTTAAGTTGCGTCTATTGAATATATGATTAACATAAGATACATGATAAATCTCTATATTGTATCGCTAGTAATTAGATTATCATTTATTCGGATAATTTGATCACATGTCAATACTATAGTGTTGGTACATTGAGCAAGGCCCAATAGCACAGGGACATGTCATAAGGTAATAGCAATAGTGTTGAGCTGATAAAGGCAGTCAAAGGGAGTCAAAAGCGACCGAACCCACAATTTCAAGTTGGATGTATGATGACTACTGGTATATTCAGTATCATTGTCACATTTGAGGAAGTTGAACCATCGCAGTATGGGTATACAAGCAGGCTGGAGCCAAGGGATGGTAAGATTTTCGACAACCATCATTATATTTTCTCTAGTATTGATGTCCTGGGTAATACGACCTAATCGAAGGGCTGTTGGTCGCGGGTAGTTAACTGTGTTTTGTAGGAGTAAGGATTTGGACAAGGTATGCTTACACAACCGGTCGTTGGCCATTGCAGCAGATACACATATTTGTACAATTTGGCGTAGAAGGAGGGTGTGTGTCACATATTGAGTGAGCAGAACCATGGATGCATCCAAAAGGAGATGATGGCATGGTGGAGGGCTGACCAAGAGCAGAGGGTTTTTCAAGCAGAGCGTCTCGAACGTACAGGTCAGAAGAACCTGGGAAGCGGGTTCAATGCGCACGTGTCTCATCATACCACAATTCGAGGATAGAATAACTGGGTCGTTTGGACAGGTGGGACTTATCAACAGAACTCCTCTCTGGGAGAAACGGGTTATCGACTCAGGCCAGGAGCAGTGGAGAGGAAGATAATGGTTCTTAAGAGTGAGGTGGCATCTCAGGTTATGGTGGAAAATTCGGGAGTGGGACCATAAGGAATGACTTTTTGGTCAAATACCACAAGCGCTCGGAGGAGGTAATACCAAGGATAGAATGGGTGGCACAGCGACCTAAGCAGAAGGCGATAAATTATCGACAACTTTTACATTGTTGGGTTTCAATCGATGGAAGCGCAGATTGAAAATGGTATGGCTGAGGAGAGATATGCGAGTCTGTGCACGAGACGTCAGGCACGGTAGGGGATAAGCAGAATCGCGGATATACGTCAATGACCTACAGCTGACATGCAGTGGCGTCAGTTCGCAGGTTGGAATCGACTCTCTCAGCTTTTTAAAGGTTGGGGAGAGATACGTACGGGTCAACATGCATGTGTTTCTGGGTGCTACGTGCATGCAGCAGTGGATAGGTATCCTCTCACTTTAGTGAAGGAAATTTGAAAGCTGTCAAAAAGTTAATGCAGGCATCATTTGTGGTATCGGGATCTGAAGGACATTGGCTTTAGAGGGACCAGTCCTGGGTGAATTTCAGATGCAACCTGTGCAAGTTTTACATTGAAGGAATTGCACAGGCTGTTAAGAAATATCCACCAGGTAGTCTCATTAGTTGCTGACCTGGCGGAATAGTTCAGAAATAATTTCATGTGGTAGAAGGAAGAAAATCTTTAAGTTGAGCTTATGTCAGTAAGCAGGGGTCAAAGTGAAAAGTCGCGGTGTTATTTACCAGGTTATAAAGGAAGTAATGGTCTCTCAAGTCAAACCTGGTGGTAATTCAGGTTTGAGTATGGTTTCAGCCAGGCGTTGGGACATCAATCAGGTGGATCCTGGCAAGAATTGCGATTAATGAGTATATCACGCTGGAGGAGTTCATAAACAGGACCAGTTGGAATGAGCTCTGAGAAAAGGAGAAAATACGTGTATGCAAAACAGACGGAAAGAGGGAGCGAAAGAAAAGGAGAAAGCACGGACCATCACTTTTTCCGAGTTTTCCCCCCTCACACAGAAGCCGGAGTATATCCTGAACACAAGGGAAGAAGGATAAATGGATCAATCAAAAGTCAAGGGCTGGAAAGGACTAATAAGATCGTGGATTAACGAGTGTCATCGGTAATTCCCACTCGAAGATTGTGTTAGCCCCTCCCAGCTCCCCACCATCTGACGACAATCAGAAGGCGCCATTTTGCTCAGTAAAGAAATTTGCCAACGAATAAGAGGAGAAGACAGCGGACAGAGGAAGATCAGAAAGAGACCAGGGATCAGCGGAGGGCAATAATGAATTTCTGTCATCTTTGCGCCCCCACCACCACATCTGAACAACCTACGCGTCACCACACACCGCCAGTCTCGCCTTCCCTCTCTTCACTCAGCTCTGATGTTTAGATATCTCTCGAAATCTAGCTTTGGACTCCCACAGACCTGTCGCGCCGGGTCGCGATCCCATATGACTCCTTGCATTGTCCCGTACAACTGTGCATTTTCATGTAGTATAAAGCTCCCGCTTGATGGGGGTAGCTCTGTAACATGTACTTTATTATGATGTTTACAAAAATGGGCGTACAGATAGCAATATGGAGCCCCAATCAGCAAATAAGGCATTTGGAAACTCCAGATCCTCTCCCTAAGAAGGTGAATTAATCCCTCCTCCGGCCAGTACCCTTGGGGATGAAGGTTAAGCGGGAGACATGTTATGGTAGCCGTTCCACGCTGGCTCTGAAGCTATTGCTATAACATGATTTCGGGAAGCCACAATTCATGGGGCCCCTCGCCAGTGTCCGAGCTACTATCATCTAGCTGTAACGTGTATCAGACGCCTGCCGCCCTCTGCACCGTCCTCGCACGAGCGCTCTCAAATGCGCCCACGCGCTCATGTCACACGCCTGGCTCGCATCATAAAGGAAAGAAGACTAAGCCGCACTTCGGCCGGCAGGTACGCAAGGAACTGGGGGCTCAACTGCATCACCCCCAGCTCTTTAAGAACGCAGGGTTGCACGCATGGTACGCACAGAGAGAATCATCGCCAAGACTCAGACAAGCTTTTTCCTGGACAGCTTGACCCTAGCACGCGGTCTCGGCCCGTGCAACACACAGTCGACGGGACACGAGCTAGTCCCCCTGCGCCCAACCCAGAATCGATCACATGGTCCAGACTTTCGGTAACTTGGGGCTCAGGAAGGCGATCGCACTTTACTCCGCTCTCGCACGCCCCCGCGCCCCGGGCTTCCTTCCAATTCGCCGCGAAGAATCGTGTTCTCGCTCTTACGGTTCAGAGCACCTCGACTCGCTGGGATGATATCCGCACGCCGCTCACTCACTCTCTCTCGGATCAGCACAGCCAGAGCTGGTGAAGCACCACGCAAGAGACTTTCATGGAGACGAATCAAGCATTAGCAGAGGCACTCACTCGTTCAGCGACTGGCACGGCTCTCTCGCCCCAGGTGTCGCACTCCCCAGAGCTGCTCGCGCCACTGCCGCTCGCTGCGCTACCGCCCACCACCTCGCGCAAGTGTTGGATTTCAAGTCTCCAAAGCTGCCAACCACTCGCACTCTCGCAACGCTACTCACCTGCCACCCTTCACCAGCGCGGTCGCTCTGGATTGATTTTCCAGATTACCCACACCCCCCCCCCACCCACCACCCCGCCTCCCCCTCTGTATCCCGCACGAGACATTCATACAATCTAAAGACCACAGCCAAGTGGCCGCGCTCAATTCGGCCAAAAACTAGAAGTTGCCAAGCCGCATCATGGACTTGCGCATTTCCGAGCAGTGGCAAAACCTATCAACTATTTCTAATTGTTGACGAGGGTCTGGCTTTGTCTGGAAAATCGCGCCGCCCACCGCGCCACCGGTTTGATGCGCGACCCGCGGGTTCGTTCTTACACTTTACTCTCGCTCACTTCACTACTCCGATTCACTCTCTCTCTATTCTCATCACAAACTTAAGAATTCTTGTCTCGCGCACCAGTAGGAAAAAAACGTCAAAAAAATAATCATACGTTAAAAGCACACTCATCACATTTTGGCATTAAACACTTAATCCTCTCAGTCACTTGGGCTCAACTCAGTCAAATGTGCCATTCGCACCACCACGCATAACGACCACCAAAGTACATTAAGACAATCACCACGCCGTACAAACGGACGTCTTTGTTATGGTTCTCTTCTCTTTTAATCTACACAACATATACTAAAAATCTAAGATGCTTCAGACCCATCGCCCTCTATCTACGGCACTCAAATATTTTTTTGCGACGCGACGTAACTCTCAATAAAATTATAAGGTGATTTTGTTTTCTTCTTCTTAACATGCCTTACCTCAACAGCCCACGCCTCCCCGCCTTAACCCGTACTGCTTTATCTAAAATAATTAAATTTTTTTATGAATTGACTTTTTTATGCATTGCTGTTTAAATTCATTACACCAGCTTACTACACACTCATCATTACTAACACTCAGCGCCAGGTAAACTAAAAAACCATAGAACCTATCAAGCACATCACACTCACACCCACAGCCACATACCATGATGGCTGGGAAAGGGAAAACAAACACATAAAAGCGCAGAGTTTGACTTGGAAACAAATACTCACACCAGGAAAAAAAAGAGACATAATAGACCGAGGAAATGTTAGCCTGTTTTTACAACTCTCGCAAGTGAGTCTATTTGAATTTGATTGTTGCGTATCATTGTCCCCCGTTACTTAAACCATATACTCCATTATCATGTTTAATGCACACTTGATATTATTTGAAGGGACATATCAAGTGTGATTAAACGTAAGGATGGAGTTTATAATTATTCTTAGCAAAGCTTTTATGAATGATTCTCGACCTTCTCGTCTCTCTCTATTAATGAACTCACTCTCCGTCTCACCTTATTTCGATTCACTTGGTTAGCCAAGGGATGGGGGCAATGGCTCCCTCATATCACACACACTCGAGCTTATCTTGTTTTTTAATTTTTTTTGAAATAGTACAAATTTATTGTTAAATTCGCAGTACTGGTTCGAGTTCTGGATATTCTTTTTTTTAACGCAAAATGGACCTTCTTCATATATATAATGGAAGTTGCCATCACTACTAGCAAAAGGATAATCTAGGACCATCATCCATAGTGGGAGTCACAAGATACAGACATACCATATTGGCAGTTAAGAGATAATAGTAATACAGAAGGCAATACAGAAAAACTGAAACAAAGACTAAAAAGGATACAGACGACAAGTTCGTTGCAGTGGTGAATAGAGTCAGCAGGTAGATCAGTTCTTTCCAGAGAGGAGGAAGGGAGTAGATAGGGTTTTGACTGTTCTTAAGATCTGAATGTAGTTGATTGAAAAAGGGACCTGGTGATAGAGCAGACCCGTTTTGAGTCAATGGTCTAAACCGCAGCTATGGCAATCCTTCTGCTTCTCTGATCGTGCAAACATATATGATCTTTGTGCTTTTATCGTAAGGGCACACTTCACAGTATGCCATGGGGGTTAAGGCATGTGTTTTGTTGACCTCCGCATCATCCAGCAGCCTAAGGAGAACAACAGCATCAGTCTCTACTTCTACATGTGTTGCTTTGGTAGACTTGACAAGCAGCAACCCCTCTTTGAGAGCCACCAGTTCAGCTGCAAGAGTGTTATGTAAGTTGAACTTGAGTGATAGACCACCCCCCCAAGTACCATCTTCCATCCGAATGACTGCTCTAGCACCTGAGTTTGGAGAGTGAGCAGAGCGCCAGCTAGCATCAACATTGAGCTTAATGAACCCTGAGTTTGGTGGCCTCCAGAACATGAAGTAGTCCTGAATTGCTTTGTTCTTAGAAGTAGTCTGCAAACAATCAATAATACCAGTGAGATCATATTTAAAAACATGGTAAACTGCCTTTGCGTGTCTCATGACACCTTGAAAGACACAAGCATTTCGCATCCTCCATATGTGCCATAGGGTGACCACAAAGGTGACACTCCAGTTCACATCCAAGTTAATGTTATAATCAAGCCAGTGAAACCAATCTGAGTTATGAAAGATAGTGTGGTTAAAATCTGGAATAGGACAATGGTTCTCAAAAACAAGACCCCAAAGGACCGCAGAGGAAGGGCAATCTCGAAACAAATGCATGTGAGATTCAGTAGCAGTATTGAATCTTGCACAAGTTGCATCAAAGTTCCCAATCTTCATTGCCAAAATATCACCAACAGGAAGAATAACATGAACAATATTCCAAAGTAACATTTTATATTTGAAAGGAACCCTTATTTTCCAAAGATATCTCCAGTTTGTGCAATTCTTGGTAAGGGAAGTAGGAGTAGGAGGGATTGTAGCAAAGTAGGCAGATTTGATAGTGAAGGCACCATCTGAGTTAAGATGCCAATGAATGAAATCATTAGTTAATGGGGAGGACTGAAGAGGGGTGGATAGAATGGCATGAACAGTGGTATCAGGAAGCAGGTGAATAATTTGTCTAAATGCCAAGTGTTATTCCTGATAATATTAGAAACTCTCCAGTGACCAATATGGTCAGGGATCCTAGGGATAACTTTGTACAAAGGTTCATCACCTACCCAGTGATCAAACCAAAGAGAAGTATCATTACCAGTACCAATACAAACCTTCATACCATGCTTGAGTAGGTGTCTACCCTTTAGAATATCTCTCCAAAGTGGTGAGTTATTACTGTTTGGGATGACATCCATAATGTTGGAGAATTATTTAAGGTATCTTTGAGAAAGGATTTGAACCCAAAGGAGAGAGGGAGCAATCATAATTTTCCACCCAAGTTTAGCCATGAAAGCTAAGTTCCAGTGTGTAAGGTTCCTGATCCCTAGACCACCTTTATTGAGAGGTTGACAAATATTGGACCAGGAAGTTCTAGGGATGAACCTTGAACTATTAACTTTGTTCTAAAGGAACTTTTTACATTGTCTATCCAAGTCCTTGATAACAGTGACAGGCAGAATGGAAGTTTGCATAGTGTAAAGAGGATAGGCATTTAGTACAGATTTGATCAAGGTACATCTACCTGCCATATTTAGAAGCTTAGACTGCCAACCAGTGATTTGTTTAAAGGTTTTTTCAAGAAGGTCAAAATAATCACTCTTTCTAAGCTTGTTGGGACTAATTTCTACCCCAAGGTATTTGCCAAAGGAGCAAGTGTCAGGGATGGAGCCTTGAGCTCTTATGTTTTGCCTGATCTGATGACACATTTTTGGAGGGAAGATAATGCTAGACTTGGMTAWACTTACACATAGCCCAGATTGAGCTCCAAAAGAGTGCAGTGTGSTGTTTATAGTGTGGATATTGGAAGTAGAGGCAGCTCCAAAGAGGAAAACATCATCTGCATAGAACAGATGGGAAAGGCYAATATCTTTGGTGATTTTGAGAGGCTTCCAATTCCCTAAATTGACTTGATGCTCAATCATCCTAGAAAGTCTCTCTAGACACAGCACAAAAAGATAGGGAGAGAGGGGTCACCTTGTCTATACCCTCTAGAGGGAAGGAAGGGTGGAGTAATCTCACAATTCCAAAGGAGGGAAATAGAGGAGAGGAGACACAATTCATGATGATATTGATGATTTTTGCTGGAAAATTGAAACAACAAAATGTCTCATGAATAAAGCCCCATTCAAGAGTATCAAAGGCTTTGGTCAGGTCAATCTTGAGAGCTGAATTTCTGTTTCAGCTTCAAGGTGAGTGATAAACAAAGCTAAGTGCTGTTGGTTATGGTAAATCGATTCTGTGGACCAGGATACAAGAGACCTTCTTAGATAACCAAGCCTAGAAAATGGCCCTTGATTCGTCGCTTCAAAACTAACCTTGGAAAATCCCTACAGGATCCTTCGGAGTCGACAACAAAGGAGATCTTCGGTTATAAGGAAAGAAAGCTCCAGGTAGATTGGATACTCGGAACTCCCTTCTTCCTCTCCCCTGCAGGGGGAGACTAGACCTGATCAAATCTTCCTTCCTCCTGGCCACCATGTACTTTCTGTGGCTTCAACATTCCAAAAGCATTAGTTAAGAAGATTAATAAAATCACTTGCTTCCTTTTTGGTCCATGGCCGGCGGGTACATCCAAGCAAACTTCTACGCATCCACTGACGTAACTGAGAACAGATAACCTCCCCAAAAAGCAAGGCGCGGCACTGAGGCTAACGGGAGTATTAAAACTAAACTACGAAGCGCTCATCAACATCATCTGAAACCAACAGTCTTTGAGAAGAAACTAATATCACCAAACCCATCTTCTCCACCTAATCGACGTAAGCTTTACAGGACAAATCACAACAATCAATGGATACGATACCCTGTGTTCACTGACTCTTGGGGAAAAAGAAGATAGGCTCTTGGGGATGGACAAAATGGTATAAACGGGAAGCCTTTTTGCTTAAAACTGCCCGACCTAGGTCCAGTCTCACGGTCAGAACAAATCGAATAGGGGCAAAAGGACACAAGAGCCAGAATATGGAGACTCCTGGCTGTGGGAGGTTACCACCCCAAAGACTGCACAAGACTCCTGAGATGATCACACAAAATAAACCTCAAAAAAAGGAAAGGTTGGCCTTTTGCAACTCACGGAAGAACGGGTGGGATATGGATCAACTTAATTACATTTTTATGGAAGAAGAGTGTTAACTCAGATGGTCGCAGATGGAACCACTTTAATAGAGGACATGGCAGATAGCCTGACCTAGGAAATACAGCGAAGAGTGGTGATTACACTGTGCAAAAAAACGGTTACGAGTTTGTCTGTTAGGCTGGATGGCGAGGAGAGCCACCAGGAGGCAAGAACGAAAACTGACGCGGAACCCAAAAACTTAACCCCTGAACCTGACGTACATGCGCTGCCTTGAAGATTTTTCTTATAATGGAACTCCTAAAATGAATGCTCTAGCTCGTGTGGCTCTCGAACTACAGGAAGGGAACATAGCATTCCCGATAGACTGCCCCCTGTGTTCCAGACACGTAAACCGATCAGCGGCTCTGTAGGAAACTTTGGAACACCTATTCCGCCGATTGCGAGAATCGCAACGAATTTGGAGATGGCCCACTGGGCATTAATTGCGAGGCATGCGAAGCGAATGCTACCAATCCACATTGGATCACAAATTGTTGATACATCTACCATTTAGGAGAGACAAATCAAAGAAAACACGAGTTGGCACACTGAGTTTTGTCTCGCCACCTTCGGAACTGGAGAGTAGGAGGGGAATAGCATCCTTTTCCAGAAAAAATTAAACAACCCCCAGAACCTATGGACAGAATTAAGTACAGAGAGCCTACCAGGGAAGAAGCCTCCCCATGAAGAAAAACCAACGCAAGGAAGAACCGAACTAATAAACCGACGGAGGAAGTTAACTGTGATTGGAAAAGATTGCACCCTGCCCCAACCACTGAAGTCACACTAAAGTAAATTCATGTACTCGGCCAGAGATCTATAAAATACAAAGTACTATTCGAGGTAAAGCGACACACACTCTGTATTATCAAAGCCCAGTGCATCCGCCCACCACGCAATCACCAAGGGACTCCCATCACTCTAACGAACCTAATCCCGCGAACGCCCCTTCTCCATATCAATCTGTCCACTCCAGGATCTGCAAGCTTTAAGTCCCTGGCATTACCTCAGAAGAAGGAGGATCGCACGACAGCGATGGGCATGGGCCTGCCCGTAAGCTTTTAAGCTATTTCTATCTGGGTTCGATTTTACTACCTAGCTCTGTTCACCTAAAGTTGTAAAGTTTGAGGATTAACTACCTCTTCTCGCCTTTGTCAAAAAAAAAAAGTTTGTAACAAAATTTCTCTCCTACCTTTTTCTATCATATGTTTTTAAAACTTGTAGGGTTTAGGTGAATAAATATGGTCCCAAAATTATATACTTGTACGTAATATTTCCTTTCTCATTTTGATTATAATTTTGTATCGACGTGTTCGGCAATAATAGCTTCATGTGCTAATAATAATTTATTGAGTTGTTAAACTAGCCAGTGGTTGAAATATTAGTATTCATTGTTATTAGTAATAGTAGATGCTAGGACATTCACAATAAGGTATTTGTAAGTATATTAAGTTTATCTTCTAGAGTAACAATTTTTGTGTTTTTTTTGTAACGTTTGAAAAACAAACTCCTTATTGTTTTCACAAATGAAATAGCAAAAAAAAAAAAAAAATTACAATTATTTTTTGGAACACTTGTCCTTCTCTTATTCCAAGAGCTAGCCATTGCTCTTGGGCAAAATTAAAGCATTATTTTAAGTGCTTTAATTACATGGAGAGTAATTGGAGAGTAATCGGAAAACTTCGATCCATTGGTTGGGGTAGAGTAAGCTCTTCAAAGTCTCTCCTTGAAGAGCTTGTAAGAGATCGAGTAGCAATAATGTTTGTACTTATTGGCGGATCTACATGTTGTATAATGGGATCACTTGATCCTGCTTGAAACCCAAAATACTAAAAATTTTATTATAAATTTGAGAGCTTTTGTTGACGTCTTTGWYTAAATTAACTATTTCGTAATTGACCCCATATAAACATATTAAATTTATTTTGAGTCTACTGTATATTATTTCTGAATTCGCCACTGTTGGTGCCGCTCTTAGTATAGTTGGATGATATTTGAATTGAAAGTTGAGAGAAAATGGTATGGAATTTAAGTGCTTTGTATAATTTTAAAATAAATAAAACCATATAAACCCTTAAGGCAGAAACTATGAACCATTCTCGATAAAAGTTTTGTAAGATGAATGATTTGCAGGGAGTTGATATGTCATATTGACAAACTCGTAAGGGTTTGAATCATTGTGAATGTCCTTAGCAGTTAATTCAATAACGTAGTTTACAATATGAGTGTTTAGCAATATATATAGTGTTTGTATTAATCATTAATAGATTAACCTAGAATTAATTTTTGGTCGTACATAGTATTAAACTTTCTGAACGCATAATTTTCTAAATCATAATTCACGTAAATAGATAACTATAAAAAAATAATTATTCCATCTTTCAGATTATTTTTTATACAAATGCCATAACACTCCAAATCTTATTTAGTTAATTACCTGCTAATAAATAAGTAATAACAACACAGCAGTAGGTTAATAATACTGCTGAACCCTTCTCATAATGCCACTAATTTAATTATTAATWATTAGGTTAAAACTTCAAATTAATAATGAGATGATCACATAATTCACATTATTGATGAATAACAGCTCCAAAATCCGAATTAGATATTCCAGTTCACCATGAAGGAATCCCATTCCCAAATAGGTCCTTGCTGATCAATATCCATGTTGAAAAAACTCTCTTCTAGATAATTATTATTATCATCATCATTTTCTTGAATAAAATGACGATCAATAATATCATTATTGATATGATCGTCGTTGTTGTCGTCGTCGTCGTTAGGGTTATTAGTATTAGCATTATGATGATCACCTGACGACGAGGAACTTTCACTGGAGATGCACCTTCTAATCTCCACCGTTGGATGAGCTTGATTATCGCGTCGGGGCTGATGATGATCAGTTGATGAACTGGGTTGATCAACTTGATGATGATGATGAGATATTAATTGTTGTGGTCTGTTGATGATTGTTGCTGGTATTGGTGCACCTGGTCTCCTGTCAAATGCTCTTAAACATTTTGATTTTATGTAAACTCGGCATATTTTATAGTCTCCTTTTTGCTGCAAAATTCCAAATTTTTATTAGTAATTAAGGAGATGATAAGTACTTCGTAATAAATATTATTGACATTTGCATGCAAGTCTTAGGTAAGATGGTCTTAGACTTACACGAAAGTATAACATCAGTCAAAATTTAAGCAATTATCAAATTGCAAAAGAAACCACATCAATAGATGATACCAAAGTAACATTCAAGTTTTTTTTTAAATTTTTTTTTTGTGAATATTAAGAGAGCCACAAGGACGATGATGAGAATCGATCCAGAATCACTTGAAATCGGAAGAAAAGTTTCAATCGCTTGAGCTATCCCACACGCTCACTCAAGAAAAACTTCTTGCTCATGCATAAACTTCTAATAGAGTACTCCATACTTTTATTTATTACTCCATATTATTTAAAGAGAAGGTATTGTATGTATCAGATGCACAATAAATTTATTGTGCACCAAGCATATAGTTACCCTTTATATCAATATAGTGACCCATTTCCACTCTACATCAATGTAGTGATAAATAATAAGGGTCACTATATTGATAAAAAGGGTTACTATATTAACCAAAAGGGTCACTATAATCTGATGCATAGTAAATTTATTGTGCATCCGATGTACCTAATACTTTGTCTTATTTAAATCAATTCTTCTACGCCCTCTATGCAAATTTAAGGTGATCAAATATTTAGTACGCATTTATTGTATTTATCAATTTCAATTGACCTTTTTTTTTTTTTAAATATATAGTTTAGGTTTTTAAGAGATATACCAAATATCACTAAACTAAACTAAATAATAATTCTAGCCCTATTATCTAATGCACAAACAATTAACATCTACTCATTTATTTAATAATTTTGGCACCTCTTTAATTTAATTTTCACACGTAAATACTAAAAATAATTACTTATATTGTACAGAATAAAATTTTCTATTACTATGGATTAATGGTTAAGTGATAGGTATCTAAGATTAATGAAACAAATTAATTATGCTTTGATAGTAAAAGTTAGGGTATTTTATCTGAATTTGTGATTTACATATCTATCGTTTTAGATGTCGTATGACTATTTTTAATGAAATTATTTATTCCCAGTCAAAGAAAAAGAACCGTTTGACTAAAAATTTAATTTGATATGCAATTAATTAAATTGAAATATAGAAGTGTAAGACGGTTTTTCATTATTTTCCTAGTTTCACCATTATCCAAAACCTAGCCATCATCATCACTTTTTTTCAAGTCGTAATCAAATGAGTGTTTCCATCCATATTTAACAACTACTCCTTAACAAAAACACACGTATATATGCAACAAATGAAACATCGTATCAAATTAAATGTAATAAATAAAATTTTACGCATTTCAAAGAAGAGATTTAACATTGTAAACGGGTAAATTAATCAAAAATAATTTTAACCAATTAATAAGTTATACTCGTAATATCATTCTTCATTGTTGTTAATTTGTTTATTTACATTATTAATTTTTTTCTTAAAAATGCGTGAATATTATCATTTCGCACAAATAAATGGAATAACAATAATACTAACAATAATAAAATAATACTCGGTACTTCTTTCACACAGTAATAAAAATTAACAACAATAACAATATTACTTTGTACTTCTTTCACACAGTATGAAATTCATCTTGATTCAATAATCAGTTTCCCAATTCGAAAATATAGGTATACGTTGTAGTAGTAGTAGTACGTATTGTGTGTTATCGTACAAAAGTGATTAATTGCTCTCATTCGAATTCGAAGAAAATCATCTCGTTCGTTCTTGACTTAGTTCAGTAACGATTTCAGACAATCAAGACTTCAAAACATACATGTATTACTATGAATGACTGAATGTTGGTCATCGTAGTAAAAATACACTGCAACTGTTATATTAATGAATCTCTATGCATGTGTTTGGTTTAAGTTTACAAAAACGTATTAAAGTTGTCGTACATTAGAGCTCCACTCTCGTTTTTAATGTTCATGCTACAAGGAAATTTGACACTATTCACAAGTATATGAGAATCTTTTAAATTGTTGTTAATGTATAGATATAATTATAGTCAAGTGGGATCTTGTTTGATTCGTCTTAATAAATACTTTATTAATATCTAATTTTTATAATTTTACTAATATAAAACTCAGAATATTTAACCTATAAATTGTGCGTTGGCAAACGTGTAAAGGAGAATGACAGGATCATTACTAAACAGAGGGAAGTATTTTTTCATTAATAAAAGTTACACAAAAATTGTTAAAGTTACAAAATAATATTAAATTTACTCTAATTAGTAATTATTTTTATGTTCATTAATATGTGTAATTTGAAATTTTTACTTTCATACCATGGATGTGATGATTTGAGTGATTTAATTATAATTACATAGTAACGAGAATAGAAAATAGTAATTTGATATAAAAGTAACTTGAAATGGTTTAAGTGAATAAAACATATTTATGATAACTATTAGTAGTTTTAGTGTAACTTTGGTTTTATTATTAAAACTTGTTTATAATGTTTTTAAAATTATTTTTTTTTAGAGGAAAACATGAATTGAAAATGAAGATTTGTTTGTATATTATGATAGATAGATAAATAAGAAATATGAAGGTATGATGTTATAGAAATTAATTAAACTTTTTTTTAACAATCCATTGAATAAATCAAATAAGAAAATAATGCAATTTATCATATATTATCTTAATAATTATATACACATGTCACAAAATAATTTTTTTTACAACAATATCCCTTTTTGTTTATCATATTATAAAACTAGTATGATGGTCAATTATACTTTTCATATTCTATACTTGCTCTATTTTATGAGACTAAGGTTATGAGTGATTAATTGATTGATTGCCATACTTTCTCCATCTTTTACTTCTTAGTCAAAGTGTAACATGTAAAAAAAAGAGAAAGTATATTATCACTCACAATTTCACAATAATAATTCATTATTTTTTTATCCTTTTATAATTTTTAAATTCAAAAATTGAAATATGCATGAACAATGCAAGATGATAAGTCGTTCTAAGAAAATTTATTCAAAACTAAAAAATAATTGTTAATTGGTGTGAGTTAGAGATAAAAATGAATCATTAAAATTTCAAAATTTTGTGAAAGAAATCACCAACTCCCTCCGATTTTTAATGTTCTATGCATTTACTATTTGGGGGGAAAACTAGGAATAATGTATTATAATGCGAGTAGGGTTAAAAAGTAGGAGAGTGAGTGTGTAAAAGGGGGAAAAGTAGGGCAAGTAAGAGAGTGTGTGATTAAAAATTATGAGAGAGAATATCCTAAAATTGAATAAAGCACAATGCATAAAACATTAAAAATCGTTCAAATGAAAAAATTGCACAGAACATTAAAAATCGGAGGGAGTGCATTAGACTTGAATGGTTATTATGAATTTATGGTCATATCAAAAGAATTAAAAGGGCACAATTGATGGAAGATGTGATGCTTTGTCAATAGAATTAAAAGGGTTAAATAATTGAATGAGATTGTCAAATAGTAAAAGTCATGAGATTTATTTTTGATATCAAATAGTAATAAATTGTGTGACTCAATGGTAAAGTGTACTTGTTGAGAATGAGGTTGTGAGTTCAATCCTTATAATTAATATGTTCATTTTTACAATTTTCTTCCTATGTAACACTACTCAAGTGACAACGAACTGACAACTTTAAATTAAGTGATGCAAATAATTGTTTCTATTATTTCTTATTGTTTGGTATGAGTTATAGCCTATATATATACAAGTCCTCTCATCTGTTATTCTTGTCAAAATAGTATAAACAAATTAAATTACGTTTCTTTTCTCAATCAAAACTAGTCAATTGTTAACAACTCACAAATATAACACTACAATTGTTTCATTCATTTTTGTAGTTATTATGAAATAGACTCATCATGAAATGTATGATGTTGTGCAGTGGACCTAATAATAATGAAGACCATGCATGTTATTATTTTACATAATTATATTAATTACTTGTATTACAAGATAAAAAAAGGACAAGTAATTAAAAAAAAATACTTACAGTGTGATTATTAGGAGGATTATTAGTTGAAAATGAGGGTTGAGCATCATCAATGGCCATGTACTCATTCATTTTCCATTCAGTCTTAGAGCCTGTTCTACTACGAGCTCGGCCGCGATAAAAGACCATGGTCCTCTTGACACCAATAGCTCTATTGTCACTAGAGGAGAACACATACGCCGGCGAGCCGGTGGCTTTCCAGTAGCCGGTGGTGGTGAGGCGGTTCGGCCTCCCTCCTGTCTCCTCTTTTTTTGTATGAAGAAGAAACCATTCTTGCAGCTGTGGACGCTTCTACATCGCTGCCCGACAATCCTATACAATGCCATTAGCATTAGGTTTTATTAGTTAATTCAATTCAATACTATTACGAGTAGTTTTCTTCGTGCAATATCAATTGGAAGAAATTCGAACTTAAACTAATATATACGTACGTAACGTAGAGATCCTCAATAATTACGACGATCAGTATTCAGATTATCATAAGTTTTATTGAAATATAAATATATGGCAATTAATAACCTAAGAATATAATGGTATATAGTTAAATATTTAATAACTTGTTAGTTTCTTTAAGCAATTTCTCCTTTTAGTCCTACTTATTAACAATATTATCCAACCATTGATGTTGCAAATAAATTTTAGTGAACAAACAAGATGTGATTGTTTGTGAAATGAGCTTAGCATTAAACAGTTAAATTTAATTTACAAAATGATATACTTCGAAGGTTAGGTCTTGATTGAAGTATATTTTACTTATAACCAGCTAAAAATTTAAATAATATTGAATAAAATTAAATATTTCATTATTTAAGTGAATATAATAAATAAAAATTAAAAATAAAATTAAATAAATTTAAAATAAATTGATCAACCTTAGCTTGATAGTTGATAATTGTCATAAATTAAATTTCCAATTATAAAAATAATTAAGACAAGTAGACAACACATATGTTATCCCTTAAACTTTACAATTATAAATTTCGTGGATTAACATTATATTAATTTATAGTTTATTTGATCTTGTATAAGAGGGCCAAATAAAAACTAATTTCATTTAAATTATGAAATAAACGTAATTATATAAACTTGATTTAAAATTGTGTGAAGGAAAACAAAAAGAACGATTTGAAGGTTAAAATAATAAATGTGATTATGATATATGAATATGAATATTATATTTGCACATTATTGTATAGTTTTAGCCAGAATTATTTTAGACTAATTGATACAAAATTTATTTTTTAAAACATATGCATCAATACGTATGATTGTACTGATTTTTGATAAAAACAAAATGAACCATTTTTTTTTAACAAAAAACCTACTTAATAAATTTTTTTAAATACTTACGTGGAATCCCATGGATTATGATCATAAATAATAACCACGGTATAACACGGTCGATTTCAGCCTCTCTTCTTCTTGAAGTTTTTGGTGAAGATAGAATGAAATGAGCTCTTCTTCGTAGGATAAATCGAAAAACCCGGTGCATCCACCATTTCCAAGCTTAGCTTACTAAATTTTGCAATGACTTTTTTTCAATTTCTTTCTAAACCTTTTTGAATCAAATGGATGCAATATTGATATAAGTTTAGTGAGTTGCATATGCTTAATAAATGCAAAGAAAAAAACAATAAGATGGTTCAAACAAATTGGAACAAATAGGAGTGAGTGAAGCATAATAGAAGACTGAAAGAATAATAATAAATCTGAGACAAAAAAAAGTGTGGAATTTTCTAGAAAAGTCACAGCAATTGATGTTCTGCTAGGAAGCAATACTGTGCATTTCCATACTTTTGTGGAAAATTCTTTTGTGATAAGAAAGAGAATACCATATAGGATTTAACGTTGATTGTACATGATTGAAGAAAAAGACTTCTAGCTAGGTGAAGTCAATTAACTCAATTCACTACTCGTCTCAAATATTCTGAATAAAAAAGACAGACGACGGTGGATTATTATATTATCGATTTCTTTTATTTTTTTAAATTCAGTTTGTATAGAAATACAAATTCTCACTAGATAATTAGAAGAGAATTGGTATTTCTATGATACTTTCTTATATATTTCGTATATATAGAATCAAATTCATTTTCAATTTGAATGAAGAAAATAACTTGATAATTTGTGAGATACTTTCACACATAAGAGAGTAGCATTGCAACGAAACATCAAATAGTTCAATGCCTTCAATGGCATCCAATGCTTGGAGATAAGTAGAGTAGTGCTTATAAGTTAACCACAACATAGCCATTACTCGTCTCCCAATAGTTGTTAACAAAGATTGTGAGACTTAATCATCTGTACGATGTATATCAAGCTATCCAACTAATTAATTAGATAATCAAAAGTTGTCAAATTGTCTTATGACACTTAGGTATGTAAATTGATGGTATGTTGCACTATAAATGTATGCCCATATTTGCCTCACAGTCAAAATTTTAATAACTAGGTCTTATTGAAACAGATCCAAACAACAAAGTAAACCAATTTAAATCTGGAAAAGGTCATAATAGACAACAAGCTATACTCATCTACAGAATTTTGACCAAAATTCTGGCAAACAAGCTAAGAAAAAACAATATTGACACTCATCCTTTTTTATCATATTTCTTACTTTTCTTTTATAAGCTTAATTATTAATTACCCATTATCTTGAACACATTTATTTGTAAACACAAATTTAAGTTAAAAAAATAAAATAAATTGTGTATAAGCTGCTATGTGGCACATACCCTAAGCACGTGTCAGTCCAGGCCTGATTAGTGTCATTAATCAAATATGATTGAATTCTAAGACAGGAAATGATCATGACACTTGTATCATTCTCACCAAATAGAACAAAAAGAAGTGAAACAAACAACCTAACAAATAATAATATACATATAAAGGAATCATACAAACAAATAAACTTCCAAGGAAAGCATAGGTTCAAGTTTAATACATTCAATCCTTAGATTACTGTTGAGAGAAAGGCTACATACATAAATAACAACAATCTTTTTTTCACAAATCTTATTTGTTGATTAATGTAAACTAAGACAAAAGTATTAGTACAACTCGGATGCACAAAAATTTAATCTGTGCATCAGATTATAGTACCCTTTTGGTGATACTAGTAACTAATTTTAACTAATCATATAATGAACCCCTTATCATTATTTGTATCAACTGATATTATGTAAAGTGAAATGCAGTACTATACTTGAAAGTAAAGGGTCACTATATTGATATCCAAGAAAGTACTATATGCTTGATGACACAAAGAAATTATTGTGCATCTGATATATATACCTCTAGTCAAACTAATCGCTCTTAAATTGAAATTTAGATAAATTTTCAAATGATTTCATATTTGAAATTCACTTTTTTTCTTTAAATGAAGACATTTAGAATACCCTCAAATTAATTTCGTTCAAGATTTCATCTATGTTGAACGGTTACCGATAATTATGCTAATAATGAAATATAATTATATCTGGATTGCTAAACGAAATCCACTTTTACTGGAATCAAACTCCACATTTCATGTGAACTTCCGAATGCGCTCTTCCACTACTCCACCTCTCTAATTGTTAGTTGGCGCCTTGAATCTATTGTATGYCGTACTCCCACTTCGTATAACTTCGTACGGTACTCCCACATACCAACGCGAACCATCCGAAGCAATACAACAACAATCCAACGCCCGGCCTAGGTGTTGGGCCCTTGGCAGCCACGCCTGGGCCAGGCGCAACCACCATGGGCCCGACGCCTAGGCCAGGCGTTTGGTTGTTTAATTTTTTTTAGACTTTGATAAGTATGACGCTTGACCATGGCGACGCGGCCATGGTCCTGGCGCCTAGCCTAGGCGTCAATGCTAACGATTTCTTTTGTTGTGATAAGCGGTTCAATTGGAAGTAACAAAAAACGTTTGATACACTAACCTTTGTTTTCTTTTGTGTTGATAGCGATACAAGGTAGGTTGGTTTCCTTATATTTGTGTTTTCAATTCTTGTATATTATTATTATTATCATTATTATTGATTCCTATGCACATGACGCTTTTGATTGCTTAAACAAGATCGGAAATTGTTTAAATCACATTAAATTCAGATTAATTGTGGACGGCCGGATTTTAGGCTCCGTATTAATTTGATTAATTTGAAGTAATCACAATTATTAGGTTAGGTAAGGGTACATGCATATATAATAGAAACTCACTTTCATAATAGTTTCTAAGGCTAGAGTGTATTCTAAGGATAAAATTGTTATGTTGTTGTGTATCCAATGAATTTGATCGAATGGAATTGCAATGAGACCGAGTAGAGGTCACTACATGCAAGCGAATTGAGTCAAAAATTCATTCTGTACCATATATATCCCCGAACCCACAAACCAGTTAGTGGATCAAACAATGGGACCATTAACTTGGCACCAATGTTTCGGGCGTCCGTGATTAACCTATATAGGCACRGTGGCGATTCTCCACTCGATAACACTCACCAACRTACTCACGTGCGGGATTTGTGGCTCAAGCTCACAATTCGAAATCGACGTAGGACAAGGCCCGATAAGGGCACATGCAACACGCCTACAGTCACTGTTCTATATTTCATGTACTCTTCAATTTGTGTGTTTTACCTTTCTTTTAAGCACATTACATAGAGAGAGAATACATTTATGTAAACAACCTAGCTATGAAAATTATGAAAATATGTTTTCATTCATTGTTTTTAAATCCAAATTTAAATTAAAACATTGTCACTTAATTTAAAAATTATAAATTAATAAAAAAATTAAACTACTTTTATCTAGCATTATCATTATAATAAATATTTAACGAATTTTAATTATAGAATAATCTTTTAAAATAAATTTAATAAAATCATACATTGCACGGGAACTAAACTAGTAAAAAAAAATTAGAAAATAGTATTGATTATTGAAATTAAAGTTTGCAAATTTCATTATTTGTTACACTAAAAAAAAGTTTAATTCAAATGGTACCACTAAACTTTTGTCAAAGTTTAAAGCAATCTTAGCTTGAAATTGTGTGTACAATCAGTAAACCATTAGTACTTCTACGCCTATACAAACTTGAGAGAAATCATTCATGTAGCTAGCTAATTTGGTTATATTCTTTCCAACTTTTTTAAATTTAATTTCAACTCGGCCCAATTCAGTTCAGTTTCTGACAGTTAGAAAGAACCTGACCCAAGTTAAGTGTACTGAAGCAATCATGATAATGCATATATAACACTTTCCAAATTACTCCCCCTGTCTGTTTTTACTTGCTACGTTTTTCTTATTTGCTATTTGGATGTCTCTAATTATTACTTGTTACATTTCTTATTTTGGTGTGTGGTCTCATATACCCTTTTTTAAATTCTACTCTCACTTTTTGCTTTTTTCCTATCATTAATCCTATAAAGTAACCCATTAATTATTTTTTATVTCATCATTTATGTACTATGTTGTGGGACCTACACATTTCATAAATCCTATAAAACTTTGTCTACCCACTCGGTAAACTGTCCACCACAAATAGAAAGTGTAATAAGTGATGATAATGGAATACAATTCACCTTATTTAATAATTTTTTATAATACCTTTATTAGTAGTGGAGAGTCTACTCGATGGATAAATGTAACTATTATATATTCGATTATTTTTAGGAGTTGGTAGAATTTTCATTTTTTCGGCATTTTCTTGATAACAGGAGAAAATAGACTTGATAGCATTAAATTGTACGCATTGACTTATTAGTTATTACAGTACAACGCGCAATAAGTCAAAAATTCAAATAATCTGGGCAATATAATACTACAACGAACTAACGTACGTAATTTGAAGTTTTCATAGTTCGTTCTTGTGCTTTTCCTCGACTGTTCCCAACATATTTTTGTTTGGAATAACAGAAAGAGAATGGAAAGCAAGTGGACCATGTACTACAGTCCATACGCGGAAAATTCCTAGTTAATCCAGTGGATTGACAAAGTTGTCAATCCAATGGTATTTTGGTAAATAAAATCAAAAAAAAAAAGATAAATGGCAAAATTGTAAATAAAATATTCCATTTATTTACCAAATACCATTGGATTGATTAGGCAACCCTTGCAGAGACTAGTAACTTGAATAATTGCTCTAAAATACTCCCTATTGTTTTTATGGAAAAAGGAGTGTCAAGTACTCAAGTTCTGATCCGACTTGGAAATCCGAACAATTCGATCAACAAATAACGGGTTTTGGGCAAAAACAAAAAATAAATAATAAAAAATAGATTAACGGGTTTGTTGATAATTTTTATCACATTAGACTATTATCATTTACCATTAATTTTTTAAATTGGTGATTTGATTAATAATTTTTGAATATGATTCTAAAGAAGGTTATTTATTGATTCTTGGTATTTAGGATACAAATACGAAGTTTTTCAACAACTGAGGTTATAAATTACGTTAAAACAAAAAATATCACGGTTATGAATCTCCAAATCTGATAGTCACCCCGAATCCAGAGTATCTAGGTCGGAACAAGATATTCCAAGGTTGAACCCGGTTACGATCCGCTATGGATAGCTCGAATAAGATATTGATTTAGCACAACCCAACCTGATTTAACCTGTTTGACACGTCTACTCTATACTCCATGAAGTGTGCATATTTCTCATTTGGATGTTATCTATTAATATGTGCATATTGTTTATTTCATTTTGGGACGTGGTTTTACTATTGTAGCCTCCCCACTAGATATATAACACATTTTAGGTGGTTTTGTCCACCCCCCCCCCCCCCCCACCCCCATGCACGCATATTCCCTTTAAATTCCCCTAAAATCCCAATTAGTATAGTATATACATCATGGTTTATATCTCTTATTTGTGCACCAAGGGGTAAAATGTTTTCATTCATTAATTAACATATTATATAATGCATTTTATAGAACAATCTTTCACACATTAACATAACATAACATTTATTGTGATTTTAATACAGTGGGACTACATTAAAACAAACATCAGTATTTTGGCACACTGTTTCGAATTTTTGAAATTTTAATTGTCTTCTTTGCAATTATACGTTACCTATAGGCTTATTGTTTTCTGACATTTTCATAAGAATTCTTCTTTATAAAAAAGAAAAAACACTATCTTGCTTTGAGAGAGAAGTTTGAGTTATGTGTTCTTTGAAAAAGTTGTACTCCGTATGTTCTTTGTGAGGATGTTCTATGAGATGTCGATGTTCTATGGTTGTTCTTTGTTGCATAATAGTTCACATGTTATACTTGATTGTGTGTCTTCCTTTTGCGGATGTTCTATGAGTTGCGTATGAATGTTCTAATAGTCATATACCCAATTGTTCTTTATTCATTTGTTCTCCTGCTTCATGTACTTGGTGTGGAACAATTTTTTCTTGTTGATCAGATCGTTGTTCTTTGAAGAAATTGTATGTTCTTTGACGATGTTCTATGAGTTGTATTTGTTCTTTTGAATGACTGAATGTTGTCATGTTCTATGCAAGAGAATAGAACATAGAACAATCGAAAATGTTTATGACATTTTTGGTTTTTTTTTATCAGCGATTGAAAAGTTGACAATACTTCAACAAATGAAAAATTATTAAATGCTTATAAGTAGGAATAACTATAATTTTTATTTAAATTTTTGAATAAAGAAATTACATAATTAAGTGTCAACAATTAATAATAATAGGTAATGCTTCCCACCTTTCCTGGGCATGACCAGGGGTTGAGGCCTCAGGCATTATGCCGAGGTATTATCCCCCGCCCCCATTGCACATTCCCGGAGATAGGATCTGTGCAGGACCCACCGTGTAAAAAATAAATAAATAAATAATATAGTAAAATCATTAATTACTAAGGGAATTTCTAATCAATCCTGAAGATTATTTTAATAAACATCCAATGGCATAAGTTATATGAGGTTCCGTAATTATGTGCAACTTTTGGGGTCAAAATATATGCTTCTTAATTAACCCTAATTATATAATTATGCCACTAGATTGATTTATTAAATCAATCTGATCTCTGGGATTGTTTAGAAATTTCCCAATTACTAATTTGAGTGACTAAATGCTTATTAATTGGAAAATTAGATTAATTACATCCAAATGCAATTAATGACCTATGGTGTACAAATTGGATTATAAACCATGGTGTATAATTGAATTTGCGCTAAAATCCCACCCTAATACCCAAAAATTAAAGTCTTTTTTCTCAATGATTATTTTTTAGGTTTTAAGGTGTAATTTAATTTTAGGGGGGAATTGGGGCAAAACAACTGTAAATCGGGGGAAAATAGGTTTTTAGTAAGGGCGTGTTCGGCGTAAATTTTTTTAATTAGCTTTAATTTTAGTATTCTGACTAGATTAAAAAGTTGCTTGGTTTATTTTATTACTGTTCAGCAAGGTAGCGTTTTGAGTAGCGGTTAGCGTTAAATGCTACTTTTTTCAAACGCTAGTAGGAGTAACGTTTTAGCTTTTAACGTTTATACTAGATTGAAAAGCTACTTTGTAATTAATTTTCTTTTACTAAAAATATAACAGCTAGTGCTGCTGAACACTTATATTGAAAAATTTAATTAGTTTCAATCGCTACCCGCTACTTCCATCGCTACTTACTAGCTTTTCAGCTACCCGTTATTTCTATCGCTACTATTGTCGACACGCCCTAAGTCACGTGACTTGCACTTGATGGTAAACACTGGAATCCGACAAAAGATGGTGGTCAACAACTCAAATAGCTATAAAATAACATTTCATACAATTAGGTTCAGAAAAGAAGGTTAGTCACAGCAAAAAAAAAAAAAAAAAAACTCAATTAAATATTACGAAATTGGTTTATTTTAAAGGGAAAATATATATATTAGGTACGTGGAAATGTGGTTTTGTCTTTTATTTTGTGGCTTTGAGAGTATTGGCTAAAACTTGAACCTACTTTTTTTTTTTTTAATGCAATGCTTTTATCATTTGATATACAATTGGAATAATGGTCAAGCATTTTATCAATAATCTATCTATTATAGTACTGTAATTACTCGTAGTTGATAATGCCAATCATTTAAATTCACCTAAAAAGTGGTAAAATTGCAAATTTAATCAATTTTGTCAGAGTAAAAAATGGGGTATATGATTAAAGGGTATATTTTTTGACAAAGTATTAGGTACATCGGATGCACAATAAATTTACTGTACATCAGATTATAGTGACCATTTTGGTTAATATAGTAACCTTTTTTATCAATATAGTGACCCTTATTATTTATCACTATATTGATGTAAAGTGAGAATGTGTGACTATATTGATATAAAGAGACACTATATTAATATAAAGGGAAACTATATGTTTGATGTACAATAAATTTATTGTACATCTTTTTTTTTTTTTTTTGG
>SNQN01001434.1:6231-36231 GCA_008642245.1 Bassia scoparia
GTCTTGCAAAATCTCTAATAATCAAAACTCTGCAATTGATTGCAAGACCACTATTAATGAGGTCAAAACTGCCTTCCTCATGTTGGGTTTATGCTATACTTCATGCAGCAGCATTGATAAGATTAAGACCCACTGCATATCATAAATATTCTCCAGTGCAATTGGTCTCTAGAAGAGAACCAAATATTAAGCACTTAAAAATATTTGGGTGCGTTGTGTATGTTCCTATTACTCCACCTCAATGGACAAAAATGGATCCACAAAGAAGYCTGGGAATTTATGTGGGTTATGACTCCCCTTCTATAATTAAATATCTTGAACCAATAATTGGTGATATATTTAAGKCAAGATTTGCCGACTGCAATTTTGATGAGGCAATATTCCCAGCCATAGGGGGACTTGGGAGATAAGGTGGACCCAAATAGAAAAGAGATAGAGATCACATGGAAAGCAACACAATTCCAATTCTTAGACCCACGAACAAAATTCTTGTGAACAAGAAGTTAAGAAATTTGTCTATTTACAAAGTGTTGCAAACCAATTGCCTAATGCATTTACAGATGCATAGAAAGTGACAAAATCTCACATACCAGCAGAAAATGRACCAACACGCATTGAAGTGCCTATCGATAATAAGATTAATGAGAATGAGTCTATGGCACYAAGAAAGCGTGGAAGACCACTTGGCTCAAAAGATTCCAAACCTAGAAGGTTGAAATTGTAAGATGAAAATGCAAATGACACTATCCTCCTTCCAGAGAAACCTGATGAAAGTGGAGATGGAAATAACAGTGTCCAAAATGAAGAGGAAAATGAGAACATTGACAACAGAGAAACGTCGTTGAATTATATTTCAAATAGAATTCAATGGAATAGAAAAGATGTTGGCATAACGAAGTATTTTCTTATTCAGTAGTAATTGATGTGACACATGATGAAGATGATGTTGAGCCAAGAACGGTAGATGAATGTCGCCATAGAAAGYATTGGCCAAAATGGAAAGAAGCCTTCCAAGAAGAACTGAACGAAATCGCTTTAGAAGTGAGAAGTTTTTGGGAAATAGGTCAAACACCAAAGGGTGTAAAACCTGTTGGGAACAAATGGGTCTTTGTGTGGGGAAGCTAAATGAGTCTTGTTCGAAAGCAACAAGAAAGATATTGTTAGTACAAGGCCAAGACTTGTAGCGCAGGGTTTTCCCAAATTCAGGATTGATTATGATGAAACTATCTCCAAGTAGTTGATGCAACTACATTGAATTTTATCGGGTAAGGGTTGAGCATAAAAAGTGCAAATGCGCTTATTGATGTTTATTGTGCGCGATACTTTATGGGTCACTTGATACAGATTTTATATGAAGTTCCTTGAAGGACTAAAATACCAGATAATATAAAACCTTAAGGAATGCTTTCTATAAAAGTTAAAAGGTCATTTACGAGTTAAAGTAATATGGAGAATGTGGTATAATCGTCTCAGCGAATATCATAAAGCATGGGTTAAAAATGAATCAATTACCGCTTGTGTATTTATCAAAAGATCACAAGCAGGTTTGCTTATCATTGCAGTTATGTTGTGACTAAATCATTGGAACCCCCGCAGAGCTTGATTAACTGTCAATATCTTGATGAAAGTTGAGATGAAAGATCTTGGAAAGAAGAAATTCTGTCTAGTTAAATTGAGCATTGAAGGTGGTCTTTTTGTCCATCAATCAAATTACACTAAGAAGGTCTTAAGACGCTTTAACATGGCAAAAGCCTCCTATCGGCTCTCCAATGGTTGTTCGGTCATTAAACATAAAAGCTGATCCATTCGACATCGGAAGAAGATGAAGAAGTCCTTGGTCCGGAGAGTCATATTAAGTGCTATTGGCGCCTAATGTATCATGCAACAATATAAGACAGCATAGCTTTGCTATGAAGCTTACTTGTAAACCCCAATAATTCTCCACTTTACCTAAAATAATAAACTAAAATATTTCGGAGAATCAATTGGGAATGTCACCGCACGTGTTTCAAACTTTAGGGAAACGCTAAACCTTATGCAGGCGGAAATAAAAGATATAGTTCAATCCAAATTATTAATAATCCGAAAATGTATAAAATAGCTGACAAATTGGAAACCGTTGGGCCTTATCCAAAACCATAATGAATTCTTTTTAAATACACAAATGGATCTAAAGTAGCAAGTCGTTATGTAAAGGTCTAGTTATATAATTCAAATTATAAAGCAGATCGCTCTCACTTCAACCAATCAAGGCTAGTATATGATGTGCAAATCCGATAAAAAGTCTGCTCCCATAATTTCCAAGTGAAATAAGGATCTCAAGTCACCAAGAGAAAGACAAGGTGGACAGACAGCAAACAACAAAACACACAATCAGAAAGTGTAGTACATACAAATTACGAAAGTCAGAAAATAAAGGACAGGCATTCCCTTAAAACTGATACCGGAGTTAACGACCTGCTTAGAACAAAAAGGAAACAACTGTGATTTCAAAACCACTTAACACATTACTATCACTCAAGGAATCCAGATTCAGACCATAATCATCAACTACCATATTCATACAACTTGCTCCATACATTAACAAATCCAAATCCTCAATTGCTCTGTTACCTGATTCTACTGCAGAAACATCAATTGACTCCAATAATACCAGACTCAAGACATTTTTAAATCTATATGATATGAGCAAAGACAAGGTTGTACAATCCCAGCACACGAGGTGCCAACGTTGACAATTCCAGACCACTAGGTTGCCAAATTCAACAGACACCAGTGCCACTATTCGAACAGACACACAAGGTGAATAGTCATCTCCATGCCTCCCGTCGAAAGGATCAAAAATTCACTAACAGATGGCGAGGGCGCGACTCCGTCACCATAGTTAGATTGAGATCTAAACTAACCGCCACTTTGGATAAAACCATTGATAAAATCCGTTTTTTTTTAAAAATAAAATTAAGAGACGCGTTGATCAGACGACTGTAAGGAAGCAATAATCGCACCCCACACCCTGATTGTACAATACTCTAGAGTGCACAAATAGAGTTTTATGCTCATTCGTAATGTTATTTTAACAGTTAATTTGAAGACATTCACTGACCTACAAACACGACACATTCACATCGAACCTCTTTTTCAACTAATGTTCTTTAATTTGATAAACCTGTGGACAGCCAACTAACTCGTCAATAAGACTTGATACTTCCCTTTTCGATTCACATCCTTCTTCGAACGAGACAAATACCTCACTGGGGTAAGTTACACTTGACCCCTTAATTCATCCTTCATCAATATATAGACAACCAATGAAGAAGGTCTACTACTTTGCTCCATTAAACATCAACAGGCAACCAATTTATCATAGGCGATAGACTAATATCATCCTCATATCAAATTCAAACACAAACCAATTCCTCAAATATTCACATTTCTCATTATCGAAGTCAAGTACACAATATAGATACTTATTCGTGGTACTCAAACAATTCAAGGAAACATATACATACAGGTACATATACATATACCGTCAAGGATTTTGCAAGTATACGTACTTGAGGCCAATGCAAAAAAGTCAATCAAACTCAGAAAATCCGACCCTCTACGAAGTCTCTCCTCTAAAATCATTTACAAACTGAATCAATATTTGACGTAATTTATACAGCATGAACTGAGAAGCTTAACAAGCCTCGAAAAACCATATCGAAATTTTTATACCTCACAACCCTCATTAGTAGTAAGAATTTATACTTAGTTCTAGTTTAAAAATTCATGAAATCTAGCTTATTCATAAGATTTTGATACTTTATTCGTTAAATAATTTGAAATTTCCTTAATATAAACCTTAAAAACTCCAAAGACATATGCATACTAGTGATACAATATATTACACAATTTGATTTCAGTGAAAATATATTTTCATACCAATAGTTCAAGATATTTATAAAATCTGAAAATTATCCAAAATGACAAAGAGGTTTAGGCTTGTACAATATATAACAATATATATTTTAATATTAATAAAATATATATCTATATATATTAGTATATACTATATTATTATATATATATATATATATATATATATATATTAGTCATAAAGCAATTTAATTCTTAACAAAAACATGAATTAAATTCATAAACCTCAAAAATCTTGTTTCATAATCTGAATTTTAATAAAACCTTAAATTAAATTTACTTTATAAATATTATTATCGCAAAACAGATATTAATCAATCCTTCACCTAAATCACAAACCCACATTAAAAGCCTTTAATTTTGTAATAGTTATAAATCTAAAATTTTTATTTGATTGAATTTTCGAATACAACTAATTGCACTAACAATTCGTGAGAATTCAGCCAAAAACATAATACACAATTAGATATGTAAAACATTCGAGATTTTAATCAAATTAAAAACAGGATTAAACATGAAGGAAAGGGGAAAACAGAAGAAGAGGAGAGGATCAACGGCGGTGGTTTCGGCGACCCTGGGTGGCAGCAGCGAGTCCAACACAGCGCAACAGCCGAGTCAAGCAGACCGAAGCAAACCTTGCAACCACGGTGCACACAACAGCGCAACAGTGAGAGCAACGCAACCAATCGCAGACAACCAACGTCGCTGCAGGAGGGCGGCGGCGGGCGACGGTCCGTCGTGTGGAAGCAGGTGGCGCCTGGCATGTCTTCTCTCTCTTTCTCTTCTCTCTCTTCGCCTCCTGTGCTTTCTCTGATCTCTCGGCTTCTCCTTTCTTTTTTTTTTTTTTTTGTTTTGAAAACTGAATAAATGAAAGGGCGGTAAGGGTGAAGTTTTTGAGAATATAAAACCCTTTAGACGAATTTGGTCTTCGTTAGATTAATTTGAATATATTTTTTCCAATTGTTTTTTTTGGATAAAATAAAATCAACTAACAAGATATCATAAATATATTAAGTGAATAATAAATGGCATTGTTTTATAGAAATTTTTTTGTTTTATATTTATAAGAAAATATAACTACAAAGATCCGAAAATTACGGGGGATTACATTACTTGCTAGATATAGTAGTGCACCAACTAAGAGACATTAGAGTGGTATCAAACACTTYTTTCGCTACCTTCGAGGTACACAAGACTTGGGATTGTTCTACCAATTAAAGGTAGATGCCACTCTTGTTGGATATGCAGATGCTGGRTACTTATCAGATCTCAAAAGGCTAAATCACAAAATGGATATGTGTTCACCTATGGCGAGACAATTATATCATGGAGATCAACAAAGCAAACTTTGACAACTATATCATCGAACCATGCAGAGCTAATTGCTTTGTACGAAGCAGGATGCGAGTGCGTTTGGCTTAGAWCTATGATCAGTCATATTCAAGGGACGTGTGGAATGAAGACAGTTTCAGAGAATCCAACGGTGATTTACGAAGACAATACAGCTTGCATTACTCAAGTCAGCGAAGGCTTCATCAAGGGTGATAGAACCAAACATTTATCACCAAAACTTTTCTTTACACATGATCTTCAAAAGGAAGGAAAAATCGGATGTTCAACAAGTTAGATCATGTGATCGACAATCTTGCAGACCTATCCACCATGTCACTACCACCAAAGAAATTTGAAGAACTAGTGCACAAGATTGGAATGCGACGCCTTCGAGACATATGTTGAAGTCAGGGGGAGAGTATATGCACTGCACTCTTTTTCCCTTCGATTAGATTTTTATCCCACTGGGTTTTCCTGACGAGGTTTTTAATGAGGCAGTATACCAAAGAATACAATTATCAATTTGCACTTTTCTTTTAATTATGAATTTTATTTTCCGGTGGATATTCAAGGGGGAGTGTTGAAATGAAGCAAAGGCRAAAATGGTGAATACCACCGGCCACTATTGAAGCATGGTGATCATTGATTACTTACTACATACACAAAGTCTTCTATCTATGTTTCCTAGCTTGAGGTTTTTGATTGTAGGGTAAGGGTTTCTTCCCTCTATAAGTACAAAAACTATTGTGTGCAACCACCTTACAATAATTTATTGTAAAACGGAGTCTTTGATATATAGAATTGATAAAGTTATGGTTTTATTAATGCCTTAAGTTACTCTTTTTAACTGATCACTTTAATACATAAAAGTGTAACTTCAAATAAAATTTACATAATTTTTGACTATATAAGTGTAACTTGGAATTCTATTAGCATAATTTAAAGCTAGAAAAATGTAACTTTAATTTTCTTTTTCACATTTGCAATTATTATTGCAGTAATGATAGTCACTTTAGCACAGTACAAAAAGATCAGTTTTTTTTGGCTGAYTGTGCATGGTTTTTCAATAAATTAATGTAAAARCGTTTTTCCTTATACTTTGTCCTATAAATAAAGACATCATTTGTCATTGTAAGAGTGCATAAAACTGAATACAATATATACGTTTTAGTGTAAAACTCTATCTATTCTATATTTCCCACAACAGGTTTTGTTTTGTTTGTCATTCGTGTTTTTTGGGGTTTTCCCCTCTTGATCCCAAAAAAAAAGACAAACGTATAAATATAGACAAAACCTATAAAGTCGATAATCAATTATTTCTTGATTCACTTTAGCGCATATACATCAAAAATTCAAAATCAAGAGCGAGAGAGAGAGACAAGACAGTGAAGATGAAGCAAGTGCCTGCGGAGTTCATAGCGGAGTACGATGAGCACGCCTCAACCATGGCCATGGATGTCGACGACGTTGACCCTCTCGAAGTCTTCGGCGAAGGCCTCTTGACTCCCGACAACCAAAAACTCGCTGATTCCGACTTCTTCAATTCCTTCCAAGACGATTTCGACGACTCAGACATCAACTGATTCCCAGTTCCCCCCCCTCTTCCTTTTCTCTCTCCTAGGGTTTCGTCATCTTCTTCTTGCTATGCTTGTGTAAATTTGGATTTTAGGGATGGTTTTTAAATCGACATGTCAAGTAATTGCTTCCTTTGTTTCTTCGACTTGCTTATTGTCGCTGATATGGTTGTTTAGATTTTGCGGATTGGATGTTGTGGAGTTTTAATCGATTATGAATTGAATTGAACCCTAATGTTTACTCTATTACTTGTTTGGTTGTGTTTTTTGTTGATGTTGTGTGTATGGTTGAGCAGGAAACCCTAATTGATAGGAAACATTATAGCACAATTGATCAATAACATATTGAAAGATTAAGGGTTAGATATTCTCCTTGGCAAGCCTTTGTTCTGGTTGCGGCAGGATAAGTGAGTGTAACCTGATTTCCTAACTGAGATATTAGGGGCATCAAGGTGATGTTGTGATGGTAATTGAAAACTTCTCTCTCTCATTGACTAGTATAGATTAGGTAGTTAAAGAGCATAGTAACATATGACCCTCCTCTGCCCTGTGTTTTCAGGTTCGGGAAATCTATTCGAATTAGTCTTAGTATTAGTGAAACATGTTGATCTTATGATTACCAAGTGCCCTAGGATTTATGCAGACTCAACAATTGATGTGTCTAATGTGTGATTGTCTTTGCGTTGAGCAAGGAGACTTCGAAAAAAGGTCTGCTGAACTTGTCTCTATGAATCTGATTGAGCCTCTGTGACTGATATATGTAACTTCAGTAGCTAACCACTTTTGGAGTACCCTTTTTCCTAACCCTTTTTTATTCGTTATCAATTATTGTTTAACATTTTTAGAATTCAGGATGTGAGTCYAGTACTCGAGTGACAAAAGATTGGTCAACGCAGTGTGGCTACTGCTAAGAAGTGTATGAGACACAGGTTGTGTGTGTGTGTGTATAACAGAGTTGAAGTTTGCTAGAATCAAACATTACTATCTATTTTGCATGTAGAAAGAATTGATCGTTTATTTCATGGTATGCAAACTCTTATGACCGACTATAGTGGTACAGTTTGTTTATAGAAATCAGATACATGGCCTTAGAGCGAGGGCTAAACTATTTAATTATCTTTCCTATTACATCATCATATCCTAAGTTTGTTGAAAGTTCTTGCTAGACGGAACACAAGAGACTTTGAAATAGTAAGTGATGCTGCACATGCAGGCAAGCACACAAGAACAATAGCCAACCATAGTGATCTTGCTGAAGTCAGAGCATACATACTGCTCACAAAGGCTATTAAAG
The DNA here is from genome assembly GCA_008642245.1 of Bassia scoparia. NCBI lineage: Eukaryota > Viridiplantae > Streptophyta > Magnoliopsida > Caryophyllales > Amaranthaceae > Bassia > Bassia scoparia. The sequence goes on from SNQN01001434.1 coordinate 14,350, forward strand.
TTGCGTAGAATGACAGTTGAAGAATATGGATGCTGAATGACAATAGAAATCTTGGTTCATCATGTCGTTGCACAAGCATCATTGCCCAAAGTGCACTGAATAGCACAAACGTGTAGCCACACATAGCTGTTGTATTTGACAGCATAAACACCWTGAAAACCGCCTCTCTTACTAGGATTGGATGACCACTTATATCAAATCCCCCTGGGATAAGGAACCCTGCTGCAAAAGTAATAGCTGCTAGAACTACAGCTATCAGTCCAAGTGTGCTGAACCTTTTCTGCATTCGTTCATTGCCATTTTCTGGATTAAGCATTGTTTGGTGGATCACTTGAGGTTGAATTTGAGGTTGAGTTTCAGGTTGAGCTTCTGGTTGATGGGATATTTGCTCTTCACTTGAATGCATTATTATCTGGTAGCCTATTTCTGCCTGCAATTAAAAGTTGCTTGATCATTTTTTAAATGGAAAAAAAAGTTATATTTCATTATTTACAATGTGCAGGAGACATGCTACAAAATATTGAAGGTTAGCTACTTACCATGTTCTGAGATAACTCTCGTTGTAGTTTGATTATATCCCAGGGTGTGTAACTTTCTATGTTTTTTATGTCAATTCCTTTCATATCAGTATCCAATATCACCTTAGCCTTGACATGGTCTGAGTTCTTAGCTGCTAGATGCAGTGGAGTATTTCCTTCTAGATCTGGTATATTTATTAGTGCCTTTAGTGCTGGAATCTTTAGCATTTCTAAGCCTTCTTGATAACTTTCCAATTTCATAAGGTGTAGCACAGTCTTACAATTAGCATCGCTCATTGTAACTGACTGTGGACAATGAAGAAGGATTGCACGAACAGCTTTCAAGTGGCCTAGACTGGATGCTTTTAGTAGAGGAGTAAGACCGTTCTCATCACGTAGGTATGCACATGATTTCTCTGTCTTTAGTATAGCCTCCACATGGCCGTCTTTATTTGCTACTGCTGCATAGTATAAAGCTGTTTGCTTGTGTTTATCTGCACTCTTTGCTAGTTCTGGGTGTTTCTCTAGCAACATTTTAGCAGCGCCCTCTGCATACCAGCACAGTTAATTGGTATACTTATGTGCAATAGGAAAGCAGAGACAGTTAATACTATTTATGCTTTCAGCTCTTACATAATGAGGATAGTAGCTCTTACAAGGCATAATTATTTTTCTGGAGTATATTATCCAGGAATCCAGGATACTGCTAGTTGTCTGATTAATAGAAAGAGCTTGTGATTTTTTTGTTATTTGCACATCATAGCAATATGGCTTTAGAACAGAGATAAGTACTAGCCAAAATGTGAGGTAGATTATATTTCAAAAGGCAGATATAAGTTCGTTAATTAGGGATTGAAGTTATGAGTATCAAGTCGAAGATGCTTTGTATTACACTATGCTCTACTAAGTACTAACATCCTATGAGTTGTGGAGATTTGGGATTGGGGAGGGCTGACTGTTTGTAATACATCTTGTTCTCTTTTTAGTAGCCTTGTTTTGAAGTGAGGAAAATGTTTATTTTTTTGGTGCAGAGTGAGGAAATTGTTTATGGTTAGGTAACAATCATTATGCACATTGGCAAGGGAACTTACTGGAGCTGATGCAAACTATACATATGCTATAGGAAGTTGAATTATGAGTATGGAAGTTATACCTGTGCAATTGTGCATCAATGCATGTAGTGGAGTCAACCCGGATGGTGAACTTAAGGTGTAGGGAACCTCTGATGATAGGACCATCTCTAGAACTTGCTCYTGACCATAGGCTGCAGCCAGGTAGAGGATTCCTTCTGTGGCATTGTTAGCGTAATTAGCCAAGCTGGGTTCTACCTGGAGAAGATACATTGCTACATCCTCGTATCCATTCTTGAGAGCCTCATGTAGTGGCGTGTTTCCACTTGAATCCTGAGCCATCCATGGCTCAGAACCTGGCTCAGAACCCTTGCCCTCTTCGACTATTAAGGATAGCAAGGTGGACCTTACCTTCTTATCTTTGATATTCTGCAAGTGAGACTTGTAGGAGTCAACTAGCTCTCTCACTGTCTCTATGTGCCCTAAACGAGTAGCAATATGCAGAGGGTTTTCCCCACGGGAGTTAGTCCTGCGAATCAGAAGCACTACTGGTGGGATTTTCTGCAGAGCCTTCTTGATGAAGGCAAGTCGATCTTGGCTTGCTGCCAAGTGAAGAATGTTGTCCCCTTCTTGTGTTTGGCCGAGGAAGTATCTCTCGTCTGGAGTTGCTTCCCCATTCTCTGAGTCCGTGGTTTTCACTTGAACGTCATTGAGGTAACCTTCATTTCCTTCTCGTGCCGCCGTTTGGAGGTATAAATCCATTTGTGTTGACATCTCTGTATATTTGGTTTGCCTCACCTCAGAGTAGTTAGGTGGTGGGTTTTGTATTTTGTGCTGAGAGTCGCTTCATGTTTTAAAGCACAGCATGGACTTCGTCCACGTTCTGCTCACTAAGCATAACATATTAACATCAATTATTTGCAGTGCTACGTTTTGGAGCATTGAGAATCATAAAAATATATGCTAAGTTCTATTAAAGTAAGGTTGTGTGGGACTGACTGATTGAGGTGCTAAACATAATGGGACGTACATGCAAATATCTTAATGATTGTGCATGACGTTGATTACGGTGGTGGTTGGTCGAAGCGAAGTTGATCACTGCACGACCAAAATCATTCCCAGCTTGCTTCAAGCACTGCTGTTTCTCAACTAACAAACATGCGCGGAATGTCTTCATTTCGATCAAATAACAATGTTGCTAGCAATCATTGYATAATATGGAATGGGATCATGCAAAAGCCGTGTTACGTCAACCATACATACATTATACTTGACGATCCGAATTAGAGTCAATYTGTAGTACTCTCTCCGTTTTTTTCATATGTTCCATATCATTTTGGAACGYTTTAAGAAAAACGGAACATCTAAAAAAACGGAGTGAGTATAATATTTGAACTTGGCAATCCAAATTCTACTACATACTAGCAATCAAATTGGTTAAGTACTTAAGTATTGCACTATGTGAGTACAAAATGCACAATTATGGTTGCTACTTTGCTGTCAAAATACAAGTATTTGCTAATATTCTCTAGTCAATAGTGCTAAAAATTAAATTAAATGTCAGATTAACAAATTTAGGTGTTGATCTGTAATCAGTATAATTATCTAACGCTACTTTTTCCAATTAATTTGACTAAATTGTTTTAGATCTTGTTTAGCCATATTAAGCACTTTAGCCCTAACATTCAATTAAAACTTGTCATATATTATTTAGGGTTATGATATATACATCCCTTACGGCTGCAAATAAGAAGCCAAAAAAGGAAAGTTTTCAAAAAAGTAAACATTTATAACATCAAATTTTGTGTAATTTTAACATAAATATATAAATACTTACCATTTTAAGCAAGAATTTAATACTTATATGTAGCACTAAGGGCTGCGTATAGTATTTTCCTATTATTTATAAGAAAATTTGTAAGAAATAACCTTTTCTAATTGATTTTTTGTGACAAAGGATTTTACATCCATTTTTTTTATTTGATCTAAAACTTAATTTTTGTGTGAAGACAACATCGACTATTTTTTGAACTTTGCTTTCGCTTATTTTGCTTACTCTATTGTAATCAAGATAATCGATTATTTTTCCAAATTAACTTCAATTTGACCCAAAAGGTCAAAGTGAAACAATTTTTTCTGCACACTATCAACGCAAACGAAAATGAGGTGATCCTTACATAATCGATATTTGATCTAATCTTTTTGCTGATCTGGACCTCAAAATTTGATTTATAAAATGAAAGTAAACCCCAAATTTTAGACGTGTCAAGTTTACTTTCGGATGCAATGTAGAGAAATGTTTATGGCATATTAAGGCAAAGTGTTAATTAATACTGGCACTCAAAATCTGATGCTTGGTTAGTTTTTTAAAAATTGGGTAAAGGGAGAAGATTTGTCTAGCGTCAGGAATGTATTACTGCATTAATGGCAAGTCGGAGAGTATGAAGGTTTGGCATGCAGTGCACGTCCAAGTAGGTCTTCTAACCTGGTCAGCCTTTTTTAAAGTAAAAGGGGAAGTAATTGCAATGCATTTTGAAGAGGAGTGGGTTACCTAGCTATGACATTCTTCTGCATGCATCAGAAAGTAATACTATGAATGGTAATGAATAGAGGTAGGTTGTGCTGATGTAGATGCTTATTTAATAATACTACAGAATTTCAAGGGTATTATGAAGACTTTACTAAGGAGGGGATTTCTCTCAAATCGAAAGTCAACGTCACAAGAGTGAAAGTTATTTCAAGTGCAATTAGATGCATTAAGAGGCTGCTGAAAAATGATGAAACACAAAACACATCCGAGTTTCCCGCGTAGTGAGAATCCAGTCAAAGATCTCATATTCTAGATGATGTCAAGGGGCATCTCTTGGGAGATTTGATGATGTAACTTAGCACTATTAGGGGGAGAAGAGCTATTCCCGATGTAATTACCTCGATATGAATAATATCTAGACTTTTCATTTACATGTTATATGGATTTAATTAATTAAAACTTTAAAATTAGATCTAGTACAGTTAGCTCTTCTCAATTTTTATGTTATTCATTGCTTATGATGGTCTTGAGGTGAACTCAATAATGTAGACGATGCTGTAATATCTTCAAGTGGGGATTTTGGCACTCACAGCTCACCTTCTTCTAACTCATGGGGGGGGGGGGGGTTATGGTCAGGAGAAGGAGGAGGTGAGAGTGTGGACTAGAGCGATGATATTAGGTAGGAAGTCCATAACCCTCTTAAGGAGGTAAATCTGGCTGATGAAAATCCTAAGCGTACTTACATTAATTAGGAGTTACCTGAGGAGGAAAGTCGTCCATTTATAAGGTCCCAAACATATAAGAGTATTTTGCTTGGGAACCAGAAATGCTAGGATTTGATCTTTTAATCATCCGATGATGCCAATCTTAACCAGGTGCGCTCCAATAGTGGCAGGCCAAGGCGTTTGCGCCGGAGTTGATTGCAAAATAAGAACGAGATCGCCAATCTCTTGAGGTTGGGTTCATTCAGCCAGTAAGATATGTTGAATGGTCGCCGCACTTGTTCTTGTTGTCAAAAATTGCAAGATTAGATCTGTTTAAATCGCATTATATGTCAGGGTTTGTGGGTGCGACACCCAAAAGTGTCTCCCAAATTAATAGCCGATGGGAAAAGTAGATATTTCAAAATATATTTGACTCCGAAAGTTGTGACAAAATTATAACAACCATTCAATATTAATTAATTTGACTCGAAACCATACACGGGGGTCATTATAGAAAAAAGTAATTATTTTTATTTATTTTAATTATTTTCTGTTTTTACTTTTTTTAAGGATTTTTAGAATATTTTGTATGGGTTATTTCTATAATTTCCACTTTTCATTTGTTTCTCATTTTTCTAGTTTCCAGTATTTTTAAATAATTTTTTGATTTTTTTTTAATGATTTTCTATGATTTTACAAATTTTATAAAATAATTTTCAAAAATAAATAAGGTTAGAATCTTGAAGCTCGGGATATCTTAAATATTCTAGAAGGGTAGTCTTGATTCCAGGAAGCAAAATAGATAAGGATAATTTTTGGATAACTAATAGATCCAAAAGATATAGATGCAAAATTCTCACAGGTACTGACGAAAGATAGTAAAATAGCTACATTAGAAGCTTATGCATGTCATATGAGAATAGCTAGTATAATACCACATATTAAGCATCTCTATTGTTCTAATTTTGATAAGAATTTAGAACATTCACTAGTAAAAAAGCTCAAAGCTGCAGTTTTGAACGCAGCTTTTGGGAGTGCAGCTTTTGACTTGAACCTCAAAGTTCGGTTAAGAACCGCAGCTTTTGAGGGGTCAAAGCTGGGTTTTTAGTAGAAAATCGCAGTTTTGCAAAAGCAGCGGTTTTTTGCTAAAACGTAGCATTTTTTACATTTTTATTTTTTATAAAAAAATCAAAAAATTATGCTCCCTATAGAAAGGAATCTGAGTCTATTGATAATTGATAATTTTTTGTCTTTCGTATAATAACATAATTACATGAAATTTGATTGAGAAAATTTAAAAACAACTTATATTGATAATTTGATTACATAAATAATTACAATACAAGAAATTAACATTCATGAAACTACTGTAATTGCTACAACATAAATTAATAATTTAAAATTACAATATATTACATATTACATAGAATTTTTTGGGAATCGGTTACGATTGAAAGAGGAAGTCTGGTATGCTTCGTACTACAAATCAAATTGAAGAAAAAATACAACACAATTAGATTCAAGAAAAATAGATGGTAGCACAACTAAAAATAATAAACCGAAAAAAATCATATTAAAATAAAATAACACAACAAACAAATAGAAACAGATTTATAAAGATTGAAAATAAAGTAAGAGAAATCAACAGAAAAATTGCTAAAAAAGCCAACGAAATTATGCTTATAAAAATATCAGAAAATCTGTGAAACTGAACAAAAAAAATCAGAAAATTGAGTAGAAATTAGAATTTGAAAGAACTCAAAAAGTAGATCTAATGTGCGAATTATATCGAAAATTAATAGGAACAACACCCAAATATTTTGAAACTGAAAAAAAACCGAAAACTAACAAAACGCTCAAACAAAATGAAAAATCAAAAAAAATATACACAAACGATTTTTTTAGGGAAAATATAATCTATAAAAATCAGATTTTCAGCAACTAGATTTTACATTTGGAGGAAAGAGAGACAAAAAAAGGGGGAAAAATGCATCTGAAATATCAAATTTTTAGAGAATTATAATAATCGATTTTTTTGATTACATGTAGAGTTGGTTAGATTATAAATAATTTAGAAAATTTTTCAAATCGAAATAAAAATAAATGTAGAAATAACAAAATTACCAGAACGAAAAAATGACATTGTTGGATGGCGCAAGAGGAAGGAGACTGGCGGAGTGCTGACGCGTGCGAATCGTGAGAATGAAGTGGTTTCGTGGTGATTTGTCGGTGGTAGTGGGATTAGGTCGTGGTGGGTTGATGAACAGAGTGAGAGTAGAAGGCAGAGTGAATGAAATACAAGCAAGCGAAGGAAGAGAGACAGAAGGAGACGACAGGAGAGAGAGAGAGGAGAGAGAGAGAGAGAATAGTGACTGAGAAGAGGCGTGAATAATGAAGGGAGAATAGGGTTTGTTTGTTTTAAAAGGGTATAAGCTCAATGGTAATGGGCGAGATTTGTTTGTATAGAATTAGTTATTGTAATGGGCGCGAGATTTTTGTTATTTAGGGCAACATGTAAAGTTGCGGTTTTTACAATAAGTAAGCTTTATGTGTTTATGCCAATTTTTTTTTTTGCTCTTAGAATGGGTTAAAAGGCTGCGGTTATGTAAAAAACCGCGTTTTGAGGTGCATGTTTTGACCTTTTTTTACTATGATTTCAAAGCATTTGCATCTCTTTTAGAGAGAAATTAATCTCTCTGTCGATTTCATCTAATTCCTATTCCTGAAAATACAACAATCCGTTAGTCTTTATGCGTAAAGGATCATGCCATTAACACAATAAACTTTTCCTTTTATTCGTTGGGATCTCTATCCTTATGTACCCACTAGTTTACGATTGGCGCGACTTCAGGTATCAAGACGAGCAGGCACGTTGGTACTCACATCATGTGTATCTCTCCTTTGTTGACTTGAAGTCTTCTTTTGTGAAGAATTATGTTCATAATTTGGGGACATTGAATGTTTTGAACCCTAGACAATTCAGCATTGCCAATCCACCTGGTCATCATCCTGATCTTGCTCTTTTGTGATTGGGCATAATTGGAATAATCTTATGTTTACTTTTTTGATTCCTTATCCAAACATCTTTCATTGCAACACAGCGCTGCTAAAGCACAAAATTTAGGGAATGCTAACCTCAAAATTTCTTCTAAAAGGAAGGAAACCTTTCTATATAGAAACAAACTCCAACTCGGGTAGTTAAGATGACATCTTCTTGCTCTCTTAAACCTAGCGATGTAATCCCCACAGCTCTCCTTTGTCTTGGTTGTCTTGGCTAAATCTCTAATGAAAACCCAGCTTCCACTCTAGTAAATGAAGAAGAAATTGCCTTGCAATCTGCCAGTTTCGTATAGAGTTAATTGGAAGGTGAGTGAAACCAGAGAATGCACTCCAGTAAGAGAGGAAAACAATCTCAATTCGGAGATAATCATTATCTGCTGCTTCCTACATTGGCAGTTTAACCTGCAAATATTCTTTGGCAGATATTGATCATCGCCAGAGAAAAGGGAGAGAATTCAGGAACATTTGAAACCCCTCTCGGAAAGATACATCTTATAATCATGTCAGGAAAAGGATTAGCAAACCCCTCCTTGGAAAACCGGCATTCGTGCCTCATAACCTCTGATCATCTCCTCCACTGCTAAGGAGAGGTTCATGATGAGCTTGCCCTATATGAGCATGGAAGTTCTGATACTGACATTAGGTATTGGTTATTTTTGGTAACACATAGCAAGAGAGGTTGGCTCCCCATAAGGCATTTTTAATATTTAACTCCAGGTTGGAAAACACCATATTTACTAAAGTCTTGTGTTCCCATCGCCTGAGGTCCACCATAGGCATTACACTAATGCATGTGACCCTATCTCAGTATACTGACGGAGGATGCCATTTGATTAGAATCAAGCTGATGTTGATCACCCTGGTCCATCTGCGGATGTAAGCGGTTTGTCGGTGGGTTAAGGAAAGGAAATACAATTTTGGAGGCACATAATCCATTAGTTGTAGTTTGAAAACCGCCACTAGTGGGGAATTACCCAACAATCCGATAACTTGTTCACCCTAAATAAGGTTTGTTCCCATGGTGAAAAGTTCCAAATTGACGAAGTCAAGGGAATTGAATTAGAAGTCAAAGGAACAGAAGAAGGTTCAGGGTCACCATGGCTATAGCCTGACCTAGAGCCTGCCTCTCTCCTCTGGCTCCTATTCTCTTTATTGGCATCTCGAAGAGGGATACTTCTTGATACTGTGTGAAAGGCAGGAAAGGCATTAGCTCCCATCATATTGTTTGTTCAAGGATAACCAAGGGTGGTTCTTCCCTAGGATTTTCGATAGTTATTCCTAAGCCTCTGACAGTTAACAAACTCATCAACCATTCATTCAGTTGATTATGTTTTTCCACTAAAGGCTTCAACCGAGTAACTACCTCAGTCGCAACCGTCTTATATAACGCCACATTAGTAGCATTCAACGTATCGTTGATATCTAAAATAATTRTATCCACCTATCTAGTAACTGCCTACTGTGAGTGGGAGCCGAAGTTTTGCAACTCGGCGGTTATCACCCTAGCAGTTTCATGTACCATACCACAATAGAGGTTGTTGAACTTCTCCCTATGGTTCTCCTTCAAATATTCCAAAAGGCTTGTAACAATATCCAAGTATTGCGTGTATATCGAATTGAGTAAACCTTTAGTTGAGGATAACTGATCTTCCCCCTATTTAGGTGCAAATCGTCCAATTTTTTGAGTTTGAGACTCGATTTGCTCAGGAGGCACAAGATCTTCAACAGATTGTTATTGCGGAATAGTTTCTAAATTACCAAGATCTTCAAGTGGATTCCCAAGATTTTGATCGGATGAATTACCATCCTCGTTATTAACCGACCTTGTAGTAGATCGTTTAGGGGCCATGGTTGAGAAGTTATTGTAACCTTTTATACCTTTCTCCCACTYTGGTCACCAAAAACATGTTGAGGTGATTTTGCACTTCACCAACAAGTCAACCGCCCAATATTATTTTTAGTTCGGTAAGGGGACTGCCCCTTTGGTTACTGATTATATAGATAACCTCGCTAACGTAAAATGGCTCCTAAATAATAGAGTTAATCAAGAATATGAATGCATAAGGAAATGACCTTGTTGTGGAACAAGACTGAAGTATAAAACAAACAAAGATAAATAGAAATGAAAACCATCCATTATATAAGGAATAAGTATCAGACTACAATCGTATTACAAGGAAGGATGATTTCCTCCATGGTCCCACAATTGGGATGCAAACGGACAAACTACTGATCCATTGAGGAATGAAGTAYACTACGCTATGCTAAACTATATTTGGCTACTAAGCCAAGTGTGGCTAAGAGAAGCTAAACGAGAAAAGAAGATAGATTGATGTTGTTGTCATGTCTGTTGTAGTTGTTTTCTGATCCAACTGTGCCTATTTATAGGCCTCCAAGGTGAAGATCGTAGCTGGAAGTTATCCCTCTTGACGATTTCTTATTACCYCCTCTTTTCATATTTCTAATTCTCATACTTCCCTCCAAATCTACTATCGCTTGTAACTCATGGGCCGTCCATTATTGGGCTTTACACGAGTGMGCCACTCCATCATATCTCATTTATATTTCTTACTTTATATCGCCAAATGGTCATTATTCAGGAAATATCACACATCGCCAGTCTCTTTACTATTCCGATCATCGCTAGTGACCTACTTTATGGTCAAACTCCTTCAACTTAGTCAATGAAAGTCAATAGAATATTTTTAATCCATAACACACACGTGGACTAAAAGAAAGTTGAGAGTCTCTTATGAAAGGTAAAAGGCTAAGGGATACTAAGAAGGTGAAGTAATTACACAGAAGTTACTAGATCCTCACTTCGCCTATAATATATTCAGTCATAAAATTGCATCTTACATCTCTTCCCTTTCTCATTCTCTCTTTTTAAGACATTTTKTTCATTCCCTTCTTTTCATAAGAAATTGGCCTAATACGCCAACACTAATGGAGTTCAAGAAGGTGGTTCTTGACAAACCCRGACGCCAGGAAGGCTTTAACTTCATRAACCATGAGATTGCCCACTAGTGTCTTGAGGGCGTGGAGTGYAAGTATACGGATAAGGAGAAGAAGGCACTCGTTTCCTTTGAATTCAAGCGGTTCAAGTACTGGAGGCAGGGAACTAACCACCCCTACAAAAGGAAATAACAACGTGCAGATGAGGCGGCATTTCAGAAGGCAGAGAGGGAAAAGGAAGTCAAAAGAAAAAAAGNTTACATAAATCGATATTTGATCTAATCATTTTTTTGCTGATCTGGACCTCAAAATTTGATTTATAAAAAATGAAAGTAAACCCCAAAATTTTAGACGTGTCAAGTATTACTTTCGGATGCAATGTAGAAGGAAAATGTTTATGGCACTAAATTAGGCAAAGTGTTAATTAATACTGGCACTARAATAAATCTGATGCCTTGGTTAGTTTTTTAAAAATTGGGTAAAGGGAAGAAAGATTTGTCTAGCGTCAGGATTAGTATTACTGCATTCAATGGCAAGTCGGAGAGTACTGAAGGTTTGGCATGCATGCACGTCCAAGTAGGTACTTCTAAACCATGGTCAGCCTTTTTTAAAGTAAAAGGGGAAGGTAATTGCAATGCAATTCTTGAAAGAGAGTGGTTACACTAGACCTATGACATTCCTTCTACGCTGCATCAGAAAGTAATACTATGAAATGGTAATGAATACGAGGTAGTTTGTGCTGATGTAGATGCTTATTTAATTAATACTAACCAAGAATTTRCAAGGGTACTTATGAAGACTTTACCTAAGGACGAGGGGATTTCTCTCAAACTCGAAAGTCAACCGTCACCAAGAGTGAAAGTTATTTCAAGTGCAATTAGATGCATTAAAGAGGCTGCTGAAAATGATGAAACACAAAACACATCCGAAGTTTCCCGCGTAGTGAGAACTCCAGCTTCAAAGATCCATCATATTCTAGATGATGTCCAAGGGGCATCTCTTGGGAGCAGATTTGATGATGTACTTAGCACTATTAGGGGGAGAAGAGCTATCTCACCCGATGTAATTACTCTCGGATATGAATAATATCTAGACCTTTTCATTTTACATGTTATATGGATTTAATTAATTAAAACTTTAAAATTAGATCTAGTACAACGTTAGCTCTTCTCAATTTTTATGTTATTCATTATGCTTAATARGGTCTTGAGGTGAACTCYATKATGTATGACGATGCTGTAATATCTTCAAGTGGGGATTTTGGCACTCACAGCTCACCTTCTTCTAACTCCATGGGGGGGGGGGGTTATGGTCAGGAGAAGGAGGAGGTGAGAGTGTGGACTAAGAGCGATGATATTAGGTAGGAAGTCCATAACCCTCTTAAGGAGGTAAATCTTGGCCTGATGGAAAATCCTAAGCGTACTTACATTAATTAGGAGTTACCTGAGGAGGAAAAGTCGTCCATTATCAAGGTCCTCCAAACATATAAAGAGTATTTTGCTTGGGAACACCACGAAATGCTAAGGATTGATCTTTTAATCATCCGACATGAGTTGCCAATCAAACCAGGTTGCGCTCCAATAGTGCAGAGCCCAAGGCGTTTGGCGCCGGAGTTGATTGCCAAAATCAAGAACGAGATCGCCAATCTCTTGAAGGTTGGGTTCATTCAGCCAGTAAGATATGRTGAATGGATCGCCGACATWGTTCTTGTTGTCAAAAAAATTGCAAGATTAGATCGTTTTAAAATCGCATTTATATGTCCAGGGTTTGTGGGTGTCGACACCCAAAAGTGTCTCCCCAAATTAAATAGCCGATGGGGAAAAGTACGATATTTCAAAATATATTTGACTCCGAAAGTTGTGACAAAATCTATAAACCATACCCACTTGCACAWATTAAATTAAATTTGAACTCGAAACCATACACCGGGGGTCCATTAATAGAAAAAAAGTAWTTATTTTTATTTATTTTAATTATTTTCTGTTTTTACTTTTTTTAAGGATTTTTAGAATATTTTGTATYGGTTATTTCTATAATTTCCACTTTTCATTTTGTTCTTCTCATTTTTCTAAGTTCTCCAGTATTTTTAAATAATTTTTTGATTTTTTTTAATGATTTTCTATGATTTTTACAAATTTTATAAAATGATTTTCAAAAATAAATAAGTTTAGAAATCTTGAAGCTCGGGAATAATCTTAAATATTCTAGAAGGGTAGTCTTGATCTCCAAGGAAGCCAAAATCAGATAAAGGATTAATTCTTGGATAACTAATAGATCCAAAAGATGATAGATGCAAAATTTCAAGTAACTGACGAAAGATAGATAAATTACTACATTAGAAAGCTTATGCATGTCAATATGAGATAGCATAGTATCAATACCAACATATTACAGTCCATCTCACTATTGTTCTAATTTTGATAAGAATTTAGAACCAATCACTAGTAGAAAAACTCAAAAGCTGCGCATTTTGAACCGCAGCTTTTGGAGTGCAGCTTTTACTTGAACCCTCAAAAGTTACGGTAAGAAACCGCAGCTTTTGAGGTCAAAAGCTGCGGTTTTTTAGTCGCGAGCTTTTCAAAGCAGCGGTTTGCCTTAAAAACTCGTAGCATTTTTTACATTTTTTATTTTTTATAAAAAAAATCACAAAATATGCTCCTGTAGAAAAGGAATCTGAGTCTATTGATATTGATATTTTTTTGTCTTTCGTATAACCTAATATTACATGAAAAATTTTGATTGAGAAATTTAAAAAACAAAATTATATTGATAATTTGATTACATAAATAATACAATACAAATAAATGTGTGAAAACATACATGGACACTTTATTGTACTACAAGACGATAAAAAGATACAATAATATTTAAAACAATTACAATTAATAACAATATTACATAGAATTTTTTTGGAACTCGTTAAAGAAATCAAGAAGTCCACACGCTAACGCTACTCTTCTTCCTACCTACAAATCAAATTGAAGAAAAATAAACAAACACAATTAAATTCAAACCAAAAATCAGATTGTAGCAAAACTAAAAATTAAAATAAAAATGAAAAAATCATATAAAATAAAATAACACAACAAAAAAATGAAACAATTTATAAAGATGGGAAAATAAGTAAGAAAATCACAGGAAAAATTGCTAAAAAAACCAAACGAAAATTATAACTTATAAAAAATATCAGAAAATCTGTGAAACTGAAACAAAAAAAAAATCAGAAAATTGAGTAGAAATTAAGAAATTTGAAAGAACTCAAAAAGTAGATCTAATGTGCGAATTAATCAGAAAATTAATAGGAACAACACCCAAAATATTTTGAAACTGAAAACAAAACCGAAAAACTAACAAAACGCTCAAAAAAATCGGAAAAAATCAAAAAAAATATAACACAAAACGATTTTTTAYGGAAAATATAGATCTATAAAAATKAGATTTTCWGCAACTTAGATCTTTACAATTTGAGGAAAAGAGAGACAAAACAAAGGGGGAAAATGCATTAGAATATACAAAATATTTTAGAGAATTTATAAAATCGAGTGGTTTGATTACATGTCGATTGGTTAGATTATATAAAATAATTTAYAAAAWTTTCAAATCGAAAAATAAAAATAAAATGTCCAAGAAATAACAAAAATTACCAGAAACGAAAAAATGACATTGTTGGTGGCGCAAAGAAGGGAAGGACTGGCGGAGTGGACTGACGGTGCGAATCAGTGAGAATGAAGGTGGTTTCGTGGTGATTTCGTCGGTGGTAGTGGGATTAGGTCGTGGTGGTTGATGACAGAGTGGATAGAGAAGTGAATGAATAAGAGCAAGGAGAGGAGAGAGAAAGAAGGAGAACGACAGGAGAGAGAAGGAGAGGAGAGAGAGAGAGAAGTGACTGAGAAGAGGCGTGAATAATGAAGGGAAATAGGGTTTGTTTGTATTTAAAGGGTAAGCTCATGTTAATGGGCCGAGATTTTGTTTCGTATAGAATGTATTGTAAATGGGCCGAGATTTTGTTATTGGGCAACATTAAAAGTTGCGGTTTTTACAATAACTGTAGCTTTTGTGTTATGCTCAANGCCCACGATCTCTACCAATAAAGGCCTATAAATAGGTGAAGCCGGATCAAATCAAAAACACACAATCAATCAAACATTTATCTTTCTTTCGCATTTTATCTTTCCTTAGCCAGCCGCACTTGGCTTAGTAGCCAAGTATAGTGTAGTTTAGCGTAGCGTAGCTTATCGTAGCATAGTTCATCCTGCAATGGATCAATAGCTTGTTATTATCAATCCCAATTGAGTGAACATGGAGGTAATCATCCTTCCTTGTAATGCAGTTGTAGTCTGACTCTATCCATACTTTATAAAGGATGGCTTTCGTTTCTCTTCATTTCTATTTGTCCTAAGCTTCAATATTATTCCACAACACGTTTAATTCCTTACGATCATACATTCTTAACTTCTTCTACGATTTCTTAGGAGTKATCTTTATTTTAGTGAGATTATCTATATAATCAGTAACTYGAGGGGAAGCCTCCTACCGAACCAAAAATAATATTGGGCTYTTGACTTGTTGGTGAAATGCAAAATCACCTCAATAGTATAAAAGAAAGATTAGCTCATTGGAAAGTCAAAATGATATGAAAGGTAAAACACCTAGAGGCACCTAAGGATTAGAGTAATTATGCGAAAGTTATTAGAACCCCAATTTGCCTATAAATATAAATATGTAATCGATCATAAAACAGGCGTTTCACACGATTTCCCCTTTTCATTCTCTCCCCTCTGGAATTCTTCTTTGTTTCTTTTTCTCCCAAGAAATAAGTCTAATACAYCAACACTAATGGAGTTCAAGAGGTGGGTGCTTGATAAAGCTCGTCGCCAAGAAGGCTTCAACTTCCTGAACAGAGATATCGCACGCCGAGGTATCGATGGGGTTGGTTGGAGATTGAAGGAGAGGGAAGAAAAAGCGCTCATTCATTTTGAATTCAATTGGTTCAAAACCTGGAGGTAGGGAACCAACCACCCCTACACTAGAAAAGAGCAACGTGCAGATGAGACAACATTTTGGAAGGAGGAGAATGAAAAGTAGGAAGAAAGAAGGAGGAGAGAGGTAGAATTGCGGTTAGAGTGTGAAAGGAGAAAGAGGGACAATGATCGAGGAGGAAGAAAAGGAAAGGCGAAGTGAAAGTGTCTTTGCAAGTTTCCAAAGAAGGACATAGCTTCGTCGTCTCAAGCGCCAGTGTCTGTGGTTTTGTAGACATCATCATCAACACCGTCATCATCTCTGTCATCATTTGCGGGGTTTTTCCCTACAAAACATGGAAGACAAACCGCTTGTTTTTATAGTGATAAGGAAGACGAAATCGATTCTAATAACTACGAAATGGTTAGCGACGATTAGGCTTCTCCTTTTCCATAATTGTAAAAAGTTAGTCTAAAACATGGTTCTAGCAAGATTTTAGTCAACTAAGATCTTCATATGTTAGAATTATGTACGAATTTATGTTTTAGGCCTTTATGATTTCAGAACATTTTGTCTAAAAATATTGTTTTTACAATATTACAAGTGTATCTTCTGAAATGATGTTCAATGGCAATATTTTGGTAAAATATTTTTTCACTAAGGTAGAGTACATTTATGGTTAATTGAGTGTCAACCGTTCTATTACGACAAGACAAGACCTACACATCTAATGAGGACGTCATAAACTAAATGACGGTCCTGTAATGATGGTGTTACCTAGGATAATATACCAATTTATTGCTTGATTTGTGTCCAAGTAATTTTACATCAAGGTAAATTKGATTCTTGGAAATCGTGCATACATAATTGTGTATTATCCCAGCCAAAGACACTCCTACCTCTTCTTATAGCAAATATAAGATGGCCAAAAAATTGTAATTATCATGTTACAAGGTCATTATTTATATCTATAGCCTTAAGTATAAATTAAAAATCAAAAATTCATATAAAGTCACTAGTCCTTTATGCTTGAAATGTTAATTCGCAAGGACTCGAGTGTTATCGCCCTTGCAAATTAAGGGGGCAATTTGTTACAGATAAAAAATATTCAGTTTGACTTTGTCGACCAACATTGACTAGAAGCTTGACCAGCAATTGACTAGAGCTTGAAAATACAAGGCATTTCATGAACATTTTAGTCTGGTGATAGGAACGTAAGCGCTAGAAGGAATTGTTCATGAAATGGTCCGCGTTTAGATGTAGCCCATTAAAGATACGAACCAATAGAATGAAGCCTAGAAGGAGTTGGACATGTAAACGGGAGACTTAGAGGTAGGGAAATTATTTGACAAATTCAAATGAAGAAGCGCCAGGTAACCGTCGGAGGAGGAAACTGTCATAACTGATCCACGATCTTCATCACCAGGGCGTATAAATAATCAGAGCCGAATAACCAGAACAACAACAACAACACATAACAACAAGCATTTATCTTTTCATTTTACTACTTTCATTAGCCACACTTGGCTTAGTATCCAAGTATAGTTTAGTTTAGCATAGCATATCATCCTCACAAATCATTAGTTTGCTACTATCTTTCCCAATTGTGTAAACATGGAGGTAATCATCCTTCCTTGTAATACANGCGTTGGTTCCTCTGCCTGCATCATCATCATCATCATCGTCACCACCTCCATCACCATCTGTAGGATCCTTTCCTACGAAATTCGAGAAACGGATTGCTCGTGATCCGAGTGATGAGGAACACGAAATTGATTCTGACAACTACGAAATGGTCAGTGATTAATTGTTTTTTCCTTATGTCTGTAAAAGAAAGCTAGTTCAAAAACGTGATTCTAGCACGATCTTAGTTTCCTAAATTTTCTAAATGTTAGAATTATGTATTAATTTATGTTTACTTATTTTAATTTCAAAACTTTTGTCCAAAAACATTGTTTTTTTTTTTACAATGTTACAATTGTATTTTCTGAAACTTTAATTCATAGAAAAATTTTGTTAAATGAAATGATTTGTTACAAAGTAAAGTACATTTTAAACATTAATGCCAACGGTGCTTTAGTGATGAGACGGTACAATTACTAAGGCCTGCGTCATAAGCGAAATGATGGTCTTGTAATGATGGTTTGCATAGGGTAATGCATCAATTTATGACCTTTGGTTCCAAGTAATTTCCTAACAAAGGTAAATGTAATTCTTGGAAACTGTGRGTATAATTATGCATCATCCTACCRAAAAACCATTCCACATTCATTTTCATAGCAAGTGAGAATAACTACGAAATTATAYTCATTAAAATTACAAGGTTATTTCCATAACAAAATCTTTAAAAATGAGAAGTTACGTACTAGTCCTCTGGCGATGTTTGAAATATTAATTCGCTAGGACTCAAATGATCTCGMCCTCGCAYATTAAGGGGGCAATTTATTACTGACATAAAATATTCAATTGGCTTTATTATCTAAGATTTTAACAAGTAATGTGTGACTGGCGACGAACAAGATTAAGCATTAACAAATAGGACAAGCGATACTTAGCACCTCTTGAATGTTCCAGTCCAACGGTAWMACATAAGAACTAGAAGGGYTCATTGGAGATAGGGCCCAATGGAAAATAGCCAAAGATGAAGAGGCATCAAGRGATGAAGGATACTTAGAGGGAAAGCACGGGATAATTCAAATATTGAAAAGGAGCGCCAAATCAAGTAACTGCTCGAGAAAGCAACCGCTGCAAACTGCCCACGATCTCTACCAATAAAGGCCTATAAATAGGTGAAGCCGGATCAAATCAAAAACACACAATCAATCAAACATTTATCTTTCTTTCGCATTTTATCTTTCCTTAGCCAGCCGCACTTGGCTTAGTAGCCAAGTATAGTGTAGTTTAGCGTAGCGTAGCTTATCGTAGCATAGTTCATCCTGCAATGGATCAATAGCTTGTTATTATCAATCCCAATTGAGTGAACATGGAGGTAATCATCCTTCCTTGTAATGCAGTTGTAGTCTGACTCTATCCATACTTTATAAAGGATGGCTTTCGTTTCTCTTCATTTCTATTTGTCCTAAGCTTCAATATTATTCCACAACACGTTTAATTCCTTACGATCATACATTCTTAACTTCTTCTACGATTTCTTAGGAGTKATCTTTATTTTAGTGAGATTATCTATATAATCAGTAACTYGAGGGGAAGCCTCCTACCGAACCAAAAATAATATTGGGCTYTTGACTTGTTGGTGAAATGCAAAATCACCTCAATAGTATAAAAGAAAGATTAGCTCATTGGAAAGTCAAAATGATATGAAAGGTAAAACACCTAGAGGCACCTAAGGATTAGAGTAATTATGCGAAAGTTATTAGAACCCCAATTTGCCTATAAATATAAATATGTAATCGATCATAAAACAGGCGTTTCACANGACGTGGCATGCTGACGCATCGATGACGTGGCATGCTTACGTGGAAATGTTCTAAAAATCGTAAAAATGTCCTAAATTGTATGCACAAATGTCCTAAATTCGAAAAATGTCTATATATATATATATATATATATATATGCTAAATTTTGAAGGTTTCTTTTCTCCCAAATTTAATCAAAGACTGGACATGTTTACTCTATTTGTTTTCCACTTTGAAGTAAGAATAAAAAGTTTGTATTTCATCCATACAAATTCTATTCATTCCCAAACAACATGTTGAAATTGTAATTCTAAAATTGAAACAACCTAATTTTCTAACCTACCTCAACATAAAAATTGAGTATATGATTTATAGCCTTGTTTGGAAGTTAATTGTTAATTGTTAGAGGTTAGTTGCTTTGGCTAGTTGATTGTGATAACTAATTTGACTAACTTATTATATTAGTTGTTTGTGTAAATAATAAAACTATTTAGTACATAGCGGTTAGTTGTTAGCTGTTTTAGAGTAAAATGAACCAAAAAGCTATAAGCCCATWCAAAACACTCATTGAATGAGCTTTTTGAAAAAGAGTTTTTTCATTTGAAAACTCTCTTGAAAATCTCTAATTTCGCAACAACCAAAATAGCCTTTTGAGTTGATCAAACCTCACTTTCTCCCCAATCCTTTTCCCCCTCAAGCCTCTAACTCTCAAACACCCATTAATCCATTAAATCTTTAAACGTGTTATGTAGATTATAATCAAGTCAAAAATGTTAACTTTACCCAACCCAATTAATTAAACAAGTTGGGTTAGGTCAACCCAATTAATTAAACAAGTTATAAACTTAAGAAAAACACGACACGAACACACCTTGGGTTGAAGATTTTCGTGACGAAAATTTAAATAGATTGACAAAAATACAACCTTAAATTTAAATGGGTCGGAGTTGAGTCAAGGGATTTTATGGGAAAATTCTTTAATGATCATAATTTAAATAGACCGCCAAAGTCAATGAAAGTCAAATAAAATTTGAACCACTTGTTTATTTTTTGGACATATCCGTAATTTTTTAAAGTTGTAACCAAATATATATATAGTCAGATTTTTGGGCATATTGGTAAGGTTTTAAAGTCATAGCCAATATCGTTAGATATCATCTACATCATCATCATCATTCATCATCATCCTCATCATTCATCATCATCATCATTATATTATTATTATAAAACCACCAAAACGGTAAGCTTTACAAGACAACAAACGAACTAACAAATTACAAGAAGTTGGAGGGGAGTCGAGATATAATTGGGCCTCCACTCCCCTAGCAATAACAAAACCTATCCTGCCAAAGTGTGAGCAGCAGCACGTGAGCCGATGTCCTAGCCCTGGAGTAAGACTGGATCACTTCAGAAGCCGCAACCGCTCCCTTATCCAATTCCCCAAAGAAGAGAAGGAAAAAGGAAGAAAGTGTACCAATGTCCCGGCACCGCGCTGCATCTTGTCCCGCTTCCGCTGAGCCGCCGCTGCAACTACCCACCAGGAACAAAGTTAACAACTAACCCAGATTTGCGCCAAGGGAGAAGATCCGTATAGGTCGATACACACATCCATGCCACTATCCCAAGAATAGAGCAAGATATCCGCAGGTCGAAGAGCACCGTCGCCCGTGCTTATTATTATATATATTATTATTATTATATTATTATATTAATATAATTATTAATATTATTATATTATATTTATATATTATAAACAAAAAGCGTTTACATATTACAGAATAGTTAGATGGAGACCTAGAAACAAGCTTGCTCCCACCCCCTTCTAAATACAAAACTCAATCTATAAAAAATCAAAACATCTCCATTAGCATTGATCGAATGACTAGTATAAAGAGACTTGATACGCGAAAACGACATCCTCCTTATCCAACTCTCCAAACGTTTGTGAAAGAAAGGAATGAACTTGTGCTCATTATCTTCACACTTGGTCGCATACTCTTGTTCGATCTTCTTCTCCACGAATTGTGCAAAGCCATTTTTGAGCCCATGAGCCCCCACCTGTGCCTGCAAATGGAGAGATGTCTGTCACATCCAAACATACATCCTTACATCCTTACCTCGGCATTATTATTATTATTATTATTAATTATTATTATTAATTATTATTATTATTTTATTATTTTTGGGGTTTAACAAAGGATATACTTGCTAGATTCAATATATTCTTACGTGCCTCGTGTCCCATACCCTTTTTCAAATTTTTATAGAGTTCTAGTGTCCTAAATTTGGGGAATATGTTGAAATTGGACCTAGACATGAGTCTGTAGTTTGAAACTCATAAATCAAGTTCACTAACATAATAAGTAATATGGTAACAAACACGCAATCATTCATTTCTTAAAATCTTGGATCCCCCTTTCCTAAGTTCCAGCCCTATAATTCTTACCTGTGCACCCTTGGTCATGTATTTGAAAGCATATATTCGAAAACCATATTATTTTTGTTAAGAGGCCACAAGGAGCGGAGATGCCGAATCGATCCCAAGAAACGGACTGAAACAGTCATGTACCGTTGGCAGTTGTTTGGTCAGAGTCCATTGGTTAACAATTTGCTGTTACTTTTGGTTAACCATATCCGACTTCTTTCGCCCAAAATTGAACGTTAAACGAG
>SNQN01001434.1:38731-63041 GCA_008642245.1 Bassia scoparia
TACTTGTGTTCTTTCTTGTTATTGTCATGCAGAATTGCTACTAGTTTATATTGTTTGTTAATCTATACAAACTAAACTAAAATGACACAATAATTGAAGATCATCCAACAATTCGGCTGTTAACCTACAAAGATGACCTCATATCTGATAGATACAACTCTGTGATTTATTTGATGTTTCATTGTCTATGATTTATTTGATGTTTCATTGTCTCTGATTTATTTGATGTTGTATAGAAATTAAGCACAGAAAAAAAGGTGGAGAGAATTAAAGAAGTGTGAGAGGATGAATTTTGAGAAGGGAGATTAAATAGAAGAGGGAGTGAGGAGGGTGGCAGTTGGGGAATTATTTAATGGGTGGGGTGAGTCAACGAAAAATAAGAGGGAAAAGAAGTCAACGTAAAGGGAAACCGGAGTAGCAGGTAACAATAACCGGCTGGAACAAAAATGGAAGACGTGACCCAAAGGAGGGATTAAATTGGGAATTTCGAAAGGTGGGATTATTTTTGGAAGACCCACCAAATGTGGGATTATTTTTGTTAATTAAAATCAGTTAGAACTAAATCACTAGAGAAAAATTGGCTAAAACCAAAACCAAAATGCGAAGAGGACTTATATGTAAAAAATTGAATGTATTAAATATGTGAACGAAACAAAAAAAAAATGCAGAAAATTGATGTTAGAAATTAAGAAATTTGAAAGAACTCAAAAAGTAGAATTACTATATACATGGATATATAATTTCAGAAAATTCTAAATGTAGGGAACACCTTCCACACCCCCTTCAAAACGAACTTTTGATAGACTGAAAAACTAAAAACCCGAAGACATATTAACAACGGGAAGGAAAAAATCAAAAAAACAATATAAGACAACTAACGATTTGTTAGGGAGAATAATATAGATCTATACTCTAAAATCCGATTCGGTTCCAGCGAACTATGATCTCTCTACAAGTTTTGAGGAACAAGAGGAGAACACAACAAAGCGCGGTTGAACAATGCTACTCGTAGGAGGTATACAACATATTTTTGGAGAATTGGTTAGATCTTCGTCCAGGATCTTTTGATTATATCATGTCGAATTGTAGTTATATTGGAGGTAAATTCAATCTCTAAAAAATTTCCAATCTGAAAATAAAAACTCAGAAACCATGTATCAAATGAAATAAGCAAAATACCAGAAAACGAAAAATGTACATCGTCGATTGGCATCGCAAAGAGAGAAACAAGTGACTTTGGACAAGAGATGCGACTTGACAGTCTGCTCGATATCCTCAGTGAGCAATGAAGGGGTGTTTCGCCGGTGACGTAGTCGAGGTTTGCTAGTGGGGAGCTGTACGGTAATCCTTGAGTGGGTTGATAGACAAACGGTGGCAACTAGAGAAGTGATGAATAAGAGCCCCAAGGAGGGAGAGGAGAGAAGGAAGGAGAAACGACCATGCGGAGAGAAAGGAGAGGGAGAGAGAAGAGAGAGAAGGAGTGACCTAGCAGGGAATGTTCAGGCGAAGGACATTTCATTCACTGATGGGACAAATATGGTATGTTTTGTCAAGATTTAAGCACGCGGTATTCGAAAATATCCGTTGCATGTCTAACTTGAGCAGGCCCGCGAGGATTTTCGCGTTCGGTCAAGAATGTTCGGGAAATGGGCCCGACGATTTTGTTTATTGGGACATCCATTAAAAGTGCGGTTCTTTACACATAACATGTAATCCGACTCTTGTGCTTTACTGCAGTCAACCTTCAGATACTTTTTTTGGGTTCTCGTAGATATGTGTGTATTAGCAGGAAGTTGTCGGAGTGGATTGTAAAAACGCAAGCTTTTGAAGGTGCAGCTCTTTGACCTTCTTTTTCTACTAGTGGTTCCCACACACACGTTTGCCAACTCATCGTGCATATCAAGTTAATACTAAGTATCTCTGGCTCGATTATTTCCATGGCTCTATTAATTGGTTGTGTTCTCCCTCACCGGAGGGGAATGACCTATGCGCTGAAAAGTACACCAATTTCCGTTCTTAAGTGCCATCATCTATCTTGCGTAAAGGCATCTAGTGGATCTACCAATATCTTCAACCAATAAACTTATTGTGGCACTTTATAAGTTCGGATATAGGAATCAGAGCCCTTAAGGCGGTCACGGTGTATGCGGACGCAATGGGCAGCCTAGACCTAAGCGATAGCGGATCTGGCGATGCTGGGAGCGGCTTGGTACTAACAATCGACGGTTGCTTGTGCTGCGCTTGAGCCACGGAACCCGCACGTCGAGTGTGCGGTTTGAGTGGTAAAGTGTTGTCCTGCACAACGAGGGTAGTCGCCAACCGTGCTAGATAGTTAATTCCACAGGACCGCCCGACAACGTTGGTGCCAAGATCAATGGCTCAAACGTCCAATCACAGTTATCCAGTGCGTAGGTTCGCGACCTGGTACGAAATCAGATCTGTAAACCCCAGTCGCCATGTAAGCGGCCTCTATTCGTCTCTTGTATCTCCATTAAACACGATATTGACATGCACACTAACGTGACATATTTAACTTAGAGGTTCCTAAGAGTACGCTAAAATTACTAAGTGATATGTCTTCTATTCCATGCACAAAGAGACACCTAACCTAGAAATTGCCAGTAACCACTTTGATTAAATATGTTAAAACCAGGCATTGCCTAAAACAGGTTCGGGTCCAATAAGTTAAGGTGGCATGATTTAGGGACAGTGGATCCACATTCTATGAGGGTCAGTCAGCTCGTTTTTGTTTAGGCAAAAATAATTCGAGATAAAGTAATAAAAACAAAATTCAATGAATGAAGCAAGGTTTGAGAAATTATACCTGGATCAATGTTCTCTTAAGACACTACAAATATCAAAAGGCCAATAGGATGCATTCTAATAAGCGAATTGCAAACAGTGACAAAGATGTCGGATCGAAACGAGACGAATGTCTCAGTCGAATAAATGCTAGTAAAAACAGATTTTTAGACGAGAGAAAGACTTAGAGAAGGCAGAGAGAAATTCCGCAATAAGATTTCGTAAATCCTAACCTATAAGGCGGGTTAAAAAAGTTTATATACCTGATGCTAAACAAGGCATATAAACCCCGTAGAGAGGTATTAGAGAAACTGTTCACGAATATTCCGGATTATATTTCCCCGCCTAAAGGAGTTTCCAACCATAAGTCAAACGACAAATAGTTGACTCAATTGAGGGAGCAAATATGTAGTGGCATTTCAACTCATAAAGATAAACGCAGAGCCCACGTGTCCTATCTAAAAGTGACTTGTCAGCGGCAGAATCATCAAGGCATTTTAAAGTACTGGTCCATGTTGGATATCACTCACAAAAAAGGAACAAAAACGTGTCAATCTATATCAATTGTTGCCATTTAGTTCTAGATGAAGATACCAATCTAAGGTATATAAATTAAAAAGATGAATAAATATGAGTAAAGTGGGCTATAGGTCAGAACTCAATTTAACAAAAAGTCCAGCCCACTCATAATACAATAGCAAAGTGCCAGTGGCAACCCCTGATTGGGAGATGATCCGAGGTGAACACGTAAAATTAACAGGGGATCAGAGTACTATTTACAATTTCACTCATTAACGTTAGCAAGTTAATTGCCACCAAGAGACATGAACAGCAGTTATGCACCTTCTCCATTCATCATCACTTGTATCCACCAGAAAAAATAGAAAGATATTCCTATAACCCAAAAATAATAAATCACTATAATCCTTAAATTATAGCCCTCACATTATATTGAGTACTTTCGGGTTGTTTTGCATCTTTGTAAGAAGCATTCGGAGGGAGATAATCGTAAGGATTAACTTCGTTTTGTTTCAGGGGGTATCCGAGATCGGTCTTTAACATGATACAAGCAGACGATTTCTCGTTAACCATGCCATGCCAGACGAGATCCTCCTGTAGCAAGTAATCCACTGTCGAATCCTTAGGAGTAGACGAACACATTTCAACGACATAACAAGCTCTATGTCCAGCAAAATATGGGAGTTGTTCTTATAGGGTTGTTGGGTCACCAGACAAAAAATAATAAAAGTTACACTCGGTATCCGTCCAAGGTCTTCATTGACTCGACTGCATTCGCTCCAAGGTGTGTTGGCTATGGGAGAACCTAAATCCAACCCTCGAGTCATCTCTCAGGGCGGAGTTCGTTGTAAGTCATTAGGTCTCATCTGCTATGGTTTATTCGTAGCATGAGAATTCATAATTGTTTGTTTATGAGAAATAAGTTTGGTTTTTATTTAAAAAGTTTATTTAATTAACTAATATTTAAAGTAGTCAAGTTTGTTGAGTAAGATTTCAGTTGTTAAAATATAACTAATGTTCATATAGTTGCCTTTTATTTTTAAAAAAAAGTTTATATAGTATATACGAAGGACAATGTACATAGATCGCAATAAATTATGTAGCGTTGCATTAAACTTGAGAGCAGGTATATGCATAGAGTTTGTCACTATGACCCTAAATCTGCAAAGAAACAAACGTTAGTTGTCTGTGAATTTTTGAGCATCAATGAACGATCCTTTGCCCTTGAATCGTACATTGAAAAACAAAGAAAATAATGTGTTTAGTCCTTGATAATAACGCAAGCGCAATGGACTCTGTTCGCCATCTTCAATTGCTCATAACATAGAATAAAGAATTGTTGCAGTCTAATCGACCAATTAATGAATGCTAAATAATAATGAATGTGAAATAATGAACAACAAATAAAACTTTGCGGAGACATTGTGAAAAACCCACATATTGTACATTGATATAGCCAATTTTAAAAAGTTGAGATTCTATTTATTGTGGATTTTATATTGCATAAAACTCATAGAATTGTGATTATGTTATTATTTTAGAGAAAAGTGTGTTTAGAGATTTTATTTGAAGGTGATTAACTCTAAATTTTCAGGGCCTTTGTTATCGGCAAAAAAAAGCCTATGTTGATTCGCAAAGAGATCGAAGCTATTAGAACTAAACAGAAAGTATTTTCGCGTGTTTTGAGTGTTTGAGGTTTTTTAGAGAGAGAGAGATATGCGTAGCACTGCAATATTTGAAGCGCTAAAGGTGTTTTAGTCTGCGGACTGAGCTAATATGGCAAAGGGTATTTTATATGTAACAGGCAAGTTTTGGAGCAAAGCAAATACCTGCGTATAATATCACCTGCACAAACGAGTCGTCATTATACGATTGGACTAGTCTTGGGTCATTATAAATTAACGCTCACTATGTCCCACACATAACAATAATTGCATGTGTTACACATACGACGCCAATTGACTTTCATTGAGTTATTTTATGGGTCAAAATTTATTGTTGGTACGGGAATAATTAGCGAGCAGCTATATACTGCAGGGATGACGTTATATACGCATCTGTATGTCTTGAGCGTAATATACGCTCATTACTTGTGGTATATATGACGCTACATATTTATTTTGGGATATAGTATGTATTCACTAAAAACGATCAGAAATTACTAACTTTTGATTTCCTCAAATAACTCTAATTTAGAGGTTACGAGTAGATTTCTCTGGAATTCAAGACGCTCCTGGAGAAAAAACACACTTAATACTCATCCAACGCCAAGGTATTCTATTGCATGTAATTCGCAATGAGAAGGTTTCCGAACGAATTATCATACTGCGCAACAACGCTTAATATTTTGTGGTATAATATTAGATCATCTAGAGTATATTTTATACATGCCGCATAAGCTTGCGTATTTAGAATTATGACTTACGAAAAATTCTCAAAGCAATTAAATAGATCATAAACTGAAGAAATAGATAAAGACTAATTACACACATACTGGCCAACTTAACGGAAATTCAAAAATGTGACAGAGAATCTGAAACGAATATTCGAACAAAGCACTGATGAATCGGATCTATGAAAAACCTTATTAATGAAACCTTTGAAGGAAACCATTTAGAGACAATAAACCAGGGAAAGACGTAATCTGTTGACATTCGCACCTATTGTAGACTATAACTGGAATATCAACCTGGAATTTCGACGTACGCCTTAAGATTGTTCCAGACTAATTACTGTGAATTCAAAAGCATCTTTCTGGAATTCGAAACAAAACGCGAGACGCGGTATGTTTTCATCACGGATTACTCCATTTGGGAGACACAGTTAATCACTGTGTGTACTATAACGTGTTAAGACAATTAGGTATTTAAATCATCTGAAACGTTTATGTAGATCCATCAAATTGTCATCAACTTATTTCACCCACACATAGAGGAATGTGATTATCTTATGCCATATAGATTCAAAGACTTAAGTCCTTCTTTGTGAAGAGCTTTTAGGTATTACCATAACTATAATTAGGTAGGACTATCATAGAACTGTTAGTGTTAATAGAACCCACATAACGATAAATTCAGCACTTAAGTCTTACTACACAATTGGAATCCAAGCAAAATATTCTTTTAAATGGTTCATAACCAGAATCTGTCAATTGTGCCACTAAGTATTTTGAGCGCAATTTGCGAGTAATTCGAGATAATAATAACCTTGAGTTAAATGGTTATTATTTTGACCCTTATTCCAACTAGATCTGTTCATATTGATAGAACCTGTAAAGTAGCGCGAGAATAATTAAATGGGACAAAAACGGAGAGAAAGTATGCTAACTATCTCAAATTTTCTCATTCTATAAATAGAAACTGGTACCAATCCCTAATCTATGTAACAATCAGGACTTCTATATCTAAATATATCTCTCATACTTACTTGAATAATGATTATATAAGATAATTATTGATCTTTATGCACTAAACTACGACGTATAGTAAAATCCAACAAAGTACTTTACACCTTTAGTCTAGAGGTATTGTGCTTGCATTATAATTTCTAATTGAATATAATCAACCAGCTTCTCATATGACAGTAAGTAACACAAATGACGAAGAATTGCCCTCTATATGCGAGCAGACATCCACATTATTGACCACAGACTATTTGATATATAGACCTATTCAATGCGTTAGAATGCAGCTGTAACTCAGAGAGAATGCAAAGCTACAGCCAGTATTGGGAGAACGTCTGGAAAACAAATACACATTCGAGACTAATCTCACATCCTATCTGCGCTTGGTATTTTAGAAATCTTTCTATGTCGTAGATTGGCAAGTTATTAAACTCTCACACCCATATCTTCATTTCTTTGTAGTCTGATTTACTGATGTCATCGCATTTCAGAACTTGGAATAAAGGTGAGTTCGACACTTCATGGTGAATCGGACTTGAGAGTGCCTCTCGGAATGGAACAACATGATACGTCACTACTCATTCACGTGGAATAGTGATTTAAACTAAATTCCCTTACTACTTGTTGGATAAACGGGACATTTGTATGGCTGAGTATACCCGGCGTGGAATTCAATCTCCATCAGCACGCTGCTAAGGGAGAGGCTTGCATGATGATGCTTTGCCTATATGAGATGTGAGAAGATTTTTGTATCCTTGATCTAAACAACATTTAGGAGGGAATAGTATTTATAGATAATCTAGAGTTCCCATAAGCAAACGAGAGGTGGCACTTTCTCTATCTTAAATACAAATTTTTATATTCTAACACTAGAGTTGGAAATGACATCCTAATATGTATTCTTTAAAAGTTTGTGTTCTCATCGTTGAGGTCACATATGGCCAATATACACTATGCAATTCGAGACTCCCTCACCTTTCAAGGTTCGGCGTATTATCGAAGCTTGAGTAGAGGTACCACTGTATTTTTGATTAGATAATATTGAGCTGATGTTGTATTAAACTACTGGGTTCGCCAATATTTGGTTGCGGAAATCGTAAATGCAGAGCTTTTGATGGTGGTTACAAGAAGATAAGCGAATACGAGTTGGAGGACACATAACCATACTTGTTGTAGTTTGAAAACCGACTAAGTGGGAGAATACCCACGCCAATCCGATAACTGTTCACTCCTAAACTAAGGTTTGTTCCATTGGCTGAAACTGTTCCTATTGAGAATGTCAAGGGAATTGAATTAGAAGTCAAACTGAATTAATAGGATAACAAGAAGAAGGCTGGCAAGGGTCATCATATTGACGCTATGCTCTTGAAACTTATTGGGGTGCATGACCTTCATCATTTCTACCCACTGTCTCTATTCTTGCTAATTATTGTGCAATCGAAGAGGGATACTTCTGAACTCTATTGAAATTAAGTTACGTGTGAAGGGACAATGGATGGGTGATTTACATCACCTAATACATACATTTGATATTTGGATATACAAGGGGATTATACAAAGGGTGGTTCTCTAGGATTTTCGATTAGCTTATATCACACTATTAGGCACATATCATAGATCAGTCAGTACAAATACCAATCACATCTATATTCTATATTCTACGAGTCACGTTGATAATTAGTAGTTTCATCACACACTTAAAGGCTTTGCAGACTGATTGTATAACATCATAGCCGATACAGATCGTCAACCAAGTACCTTCAATAATCGATAAAACAGCACTGCATATTAGTAGCTTTCAACATACACACGTATCGTTGAGTACAAACTATAATATATGTATTCTTTTCACATAAGCCTAGGGTATAACATGTCATATCTGTGGTGAGATGGGAGCCGAAGTTTTGCCAACTAGAACCGGAAATATAATCACCTTATCACACTAGCAGTTTTACAAGCTACCCGTATACACAAAAATAGAGTTGCGCTTGAGCTTCCTCCCATGGTTCTTGCCTTCATAAATATGCCATAAAGTGCGTTGTGAACAGGTCGGCAGGGTAGAACTTTGAATAAAGTGTGTGTAGTAAACTGAACTGAATTGGAAGAAAATCCTTTACGTATGAGAAAAACTGACTTTCAGGACTACCCCGAACTAAGGTGCAAATACGTGCAGTGTTTATACCAATTTTTTGAGATATTGATGACACACGATTTAGTCCATACAGAACTGATGTAGAGCACATAGATCTTCAACCGCGAATCTTGTGTTTACTAGATGTTGGAATAATGTAGTTTAACTAAAATCTAACTTGAAGATCTCAAAAGTTGGAAATTTGACACGAACGCGTTAGTTGTGATATGCGGGAATTATGAGAATATACACCCCATTCGCGTCATTGTTAATACCCGATCTCTTGTAGTTGAGAGGAACTATATGAGTTGAGGGTCAAGAGGTTAGTATGAATGTTAAATTAGTAGTATACTTTTAATAACCCTTTTCTCGCCCTAACACATTGTACAACTCAATAATGTTGAGCCTTAGGAGAATATCGAATATATTGGGTCTAGCAGTACAACTGCACAAGTATCAACCCCGCAAGTACCAGATCATGATTATTTCTAGAGTCTGTCGGGATAAGGCGATGACTCGTTCGCGCTTTATTAGATATATTGAAGTATGCACGTAGATACAACTTGGCACGGTTCGAATTAGCAAGGAAGATATAGCTCCCTAAAATAAATATGGTTTAGTAAAGAAAAGTATTTGATGACTAATAATAGGAAATACCTTGGTTGTTGGAACAAGTATCTGAAGTTGGGGAAATACAAAACACAGATAAATAGAAATCGTAATATCGGTAAACTTTGATTCTATTATATGTAATTAGTGTTAGTATCTTTATATTTTAGAATTATTTCTTATGGACTTATGCACGATTAACAAGAAGGATGAACTTTCTCATGTGTAACAGTTATCAGGAAATCTTGGGATGTCTAAACGGTGATACGCAAAATCTAACTGATTCGTTCCTAAGTTAGCTGGACTTGTAAGCTGAACTAACGCTATGGCTGAAACTATATTTGGCTTTAACTAAGCAAGTGTGGGCTTATAGAGACAGACTACACGAGAAAAGAGCAGATATGAGATAAGAGTGTTGTGTCGGTTGAAATTGTTGCAACGTTTGATATTGTGTTCCTGAGAGAAATCCCAAACTGTGGCATCATTTATAGGCTCCTACAGGTGATAAAAGATCGAGCTTACGGAGTTCATCCCTCTTGACTGGTTTCTCTTAATACTTCTGACGAAATATAAATGCATCTAATTGCTGCATTACAATGTAGTAAGGGGTTTTGTCGTCGTTTTCGTGTGGCTCCCAGGGACAGTTGCTGGTCTAGTTTTATAGTTTTAATTTTTTATTTTTGTTGCAAATCACACTATTGATTTATTTTTTTTTTTACAATCACAAGGAATTGCTTAAATGAATCAAGCGATACATACAAATGGGACACAAGATTTGTGAAAATGAAAACCAACGAAGTACACTAAAATGTAATCTGAGGAATAGCTATTGTAGTTTTGCAAATATAAGGATATGCTTAACTTGAATTCAAGGAATGAAGAAAATCATACTAAGATAGGTGAAAGTAACCAAGATATGTTAAAAATGATCGAGGATATTGTCAATAAATCCAACATTATGATTTGTTTTTTTTTTTTTATAAAAAAAAAAACATTAAAATGAATTGAACTAGTGCAGATTACAGAGCAAACAAATTGCTGCATTTATCACGGTCGTTCCATTCGTACAATGTACCTCCTTCGTACCAACGAATCTGTCCGCCTCTTATTAAGTATATTCCTATATATCTCATGACTTCCTCCCAAATCTTACTATCTCGCTGTACCTCATAGGGACGTCATTATGGGTCTTTACAACAGAGTGGGCACTCCATCATATCTTCATATTATTTTCTTACTTTAATATTCGCTTCTCGCCAGAAATTTTTTTGTTCATTCGATTTTAATCTTAGTCAGTGTAAATTGTATACACATACTGCCGAAAAAAACTCTTTACGTATTTTTCCGATGCATTAAGGTATTCAGCTAGATTAGACCTATCATAATTGGTACAATTATATCCTTACTCCAACTTACGTAACCCATGAAGAAGTTCAATCGAAAATCATTTTTTAGACTAACACTCACCACTCATCGAACTAAAAGTATTATGATTGTAATGAGTCACTTCTTTATTGAAAATGAGCGCTAAATGGCTATAAGGGGTAATACTAGAGACAGCAAGATTGAAGTAATTACCTACTTCAAAGTTAACTAGATTCTCGTTCGAACTTCGCCATATAATTTATTAAAAATATCAGAGATGACATGATATTCGTGGTATAAGGGAGTACTGTCATAACATAATTTTATGTCGCAATATACATTAACATTCCTTTCCTTTCTACTCTCGAATACCTCAGTACTATTTAAGACTTCTTTGTCATTCCTCTTCTTCCTAAAGAAAAATTGGTTAGAGTGTTAAATGGACAGCTGAATACGCGCCAACACTTAACTAAGAGGATGTATCGTAACGAAGGTCGGTTAGTCTGATGAACAATCCAAATTTCACCGTACGCCAGGAAGGGAGCTTTACCCTACATATACCCCTATAATTTCTCATAGCTATGGCCCTGACACATGAGTGTTCATGTGAGGCGTGGAGTGGAAGCGCACTAGAAATATACTTAGTTATCGCGATTTTATGAGAGAATGAAGGCAGTCGTTTCCTTTGAATATCAAATGCGGTTCAAGTCTGGAGGACATGGGAACTTAACCACCATCTGACAAAAGCGATAAAACTGACAGAATGAGTGCGGACATGTTCAGATTAAGTAGCAGAGATGGAGAAACGGGGAATGTCAAAAAGAAAAAAAGAGTAAAGAGATTGAATTGTGGCTGATAGAACAAATAGTAGGCGATAAGAAGTGAAGAAGGAAATAGAACTTTGGGAGATTAGAAAAAAAGCAAGGATAGCCTGCGAAGTTTAGCAAAGTGTTCATTAAGCAAATGTATCTGCAGAGAGACGCAGTCGGTCATCATCCATCACACATGCTTTGGTTTCCTCTGGCTGCATTCATCATCATATCATCTGTCACCACTCATCACATCCTGATAGGCAACCTTCCCTACGAAATTCGATGAGATTCGTAGATATTGCTCACTGTACCCCTGAATCTCGAGTGATTGAGGAACACGAGAGTTGATGATGGCGACAGACTATACGAAATGTGGTCAGTGATTAACATTTGTTTTTGTCATGATTGTTCTGTTAAAAGAACAGCATAGTATCAACTAACACCTGTGATTCTAGCACGAGTAGATTTCTCTACAATTTACCTTAATGTTAGAATTAGTATATTTATGTTTACTTATTTTAGATTTCAAACACTTTGTCCAAATTCTTCTTTTGTTTACAATCGAATTTTTCAGATTGTATATTTCTGAAACTAATTCATGAGAAAACAGATTTTTGTATATTATAGAAAATGTATTGATCTACATAAGTAAAGTACATTTCGTTTAACCTTCGATATTTAATAGGGTAACGTAGTAGCTATTAGCTTGATGAGACGGTAAAATTAACTAAGGCCTGCGTCATATAATTTGAGCAGAGATGAATAGTCTGTAATGAACGAGTACTTTGACATTGGTAATGGCAGATATCTAATTATAATGACTATTTAGTGTGGTTTCAAGTGAGGTTTCTACAAAGGTAAATGTTCAATCACTTAGGTAAGCGCTGTGATTATTCATTTAATGACACTCATCCACCAAAACGTTCAACAATCTCGATTAGCCACACAAATTCCATTATGTTCAGTACTAGCAGTTGAGAATACTACGAAATTTATAATCATTAAAATATATCTAAGGTTTATTTCTCATAACAAAATCTTTAAAAAACGAAGAAAGATTTATCGATACTAGTCTCATGGCGATGTTTGAAATATTTAATGTCGCTAGGATAGTATTAAAGATCTTTCGTCCAAATTTTTAAAATCAGAAATTGAATTAAGATCTAAACTATACAAAATTCTCACATTACAGCAATATTAAGGGAGGAACGCAAATTATATTACATTAGACATTATTAATATGAGGTTTTCTCAATTTGGTCTTATATTACTACATAGATTTTTAAAACCATAGACAATGTTGTACTGGCCGAGACGAACAAGATTAAGCAATCGTAACACAAGGTTTTACTATAGCTGAATTACTTAGCACCTTTTATTCTGATAATATGTTCAGTAACACAAATCTGGTTATTTTGCTTACAATTAAGTAAATAAAGAATAAGGTGATAAATTGAGCATAGGGCCATATGGAAAATAGACCAAAGATGAAGAGGCAAATCAAGCGAGTGAGGATCCTTAGAGGGAAAGCACGAGGAAATATAGTTCACAAATCGAAATATGGAGATGCGGATCTCAATAAGTTAGTAAATGCTCGGAATATGTAATCAGTAAACCGCTTGCTATAATCCTGCTCACTCACGCACTTCTAACTAATGGGAAGAGTGCCTATAAATAGGAAAGAAGCCGGATTAAATCAATTATAACCACAATTAAGTATCACATTTTAATCTTGTCCTTTCGCAGTTATTAATCTTCCTTAGCAGCCGCCAACTTGGCTTTAGTAGCCAAGTAATAGGTGTAGTTAGCGGAGCGTTATCGCGTTATTTACTGTTTAGTCTTAGATTCATACCACACTTGGATGCTTGTTAATTATCAATCCCAATGTAGAGTTGATACAAAGAGAGGGTATCATCATTCTTGTAATGCAGTTTTGAGTCCTGATCTCTATTCCACTACTTTACTAAAGGATTGGCTTTTCGTTCTCTTCATTGTCTATCATTGTACTAATTCCGAAGCCTTCAATATTTATTCCAACAACACGTTTAATTCCTTACGACATACATTCTTCACTCCATTCTAAGCAATTTGGCATAAGGAGTACGACTTTATCTTTAGTGAGATTGAGACTAATATAGATCCATGTAACTAGAGGAGGAAGCCTCTACCCGAACGATTGTACAAAATATTGGTCAAACCTGTAATTAGACTTAGATAGGTGTGAATGTTAAAACAATCTTTCAAATTCACGAATCTAAAGTTAATGATTAGTCTCATTGGAAAAAGATGAGTCCACAAACTGATAATATAATTATAATGGTATACACTACTTCTAGATGGCTAGAGTATGGTGAATTTTGTATTATGTAATTATGCGAAAGTATGTTGAGAAACATATATTTTGTAGGCATATTGTTGCTATAGAAAATCTAACTTAATATAGCTAATTCGAATCAAAGAAAAACGGACATGTTCTACTTACGGAGACCCTTTTCATCTACTCTCAGTCGGCTCTTCATGGAATTTTCTTTGTGTTCTTTTTCACTCCAGAAAGCAAATTAAAGATTATAAATAAGATGCAACATGATCGAGGAGAGTTCAAGAAGGTGGGTGCTATGATATAGCTCGTCGCCCAGAAGGCCAAAATCTTCCTGAACAGAGATTCGCACGCCGAGGTATCGATGGGGTTGGTTGGAGATTGAGAGGTAAGATGGGAATAATAGAAATAGCGGACATACTATCATAGTAATTTTTATTTTTCTCAAATTAAGACAATTAAGATTTCATTTATGAGCATTTCAATAGGATTTTTCAGAGAACCTGGAGGTAAGAGATAATTTAACGACTTCATACCACAGAAAAAGAGCAACAGTTTTGCAATTGAGTACATAAAGAAGTGAATGAGGAAGGAAGACATTATGGAAGTCCGGCAGAGAATGATAAAGTTATGTTAAGAAAGAAAGAAAGGAGGAGAGAGTACGAAAAGACAAGTAGTTAGCTAGTCGCTGAATTGATGTGAAAGAATTTAAGGGAGCACTATTGATATTCTGAGAGAAGAAGGAAATAGAATAAGATAGGCGAAGGATATGTGTTTAAATTGCATAGTTTCCTAAAGAAGTGCACAATAAGCATCGTTAGCGTAACTTCACAGTGCTGATTCATCAGTAGATCTGTTGGTTTTGTAAATGAGATTCATATTATCAACAGCCGTCATTATCTTCTGGTCAAGTATAAATTTACGCAGGTGTCATATTATATGCGCCACATACAAAACAGAAGAAAGAGCGCAGTTGTGTATTTATATAGCTGCACATAAACGCGAGTTACTGAGAGATAGTGGATTCTAACTTTAACTACGCCAACAATGGATTTTAAGTCGTCAAGCGACGATGAAGAGTTAATTTTAACTAATATCCAACTTGTGCCTTAATCCTTTTCCATAATTGTAAAAAGTTATAGTGTTCTTAAACATATTCGGTTCTAAGCAAGATTTTAGTTCGAACTTCAATAGATACATTGCATGATTGCTTGATTTAATGCTATGAAGTTTATATAGCGTTTTTATGGCCTTGATATGATTTTCAGAACATTTGGTTCTATATAAAATATTGTCTTTTACAACTCATATTGATTTTGATCAACATATGTTTCACAATAACAAGTGTTAATCTTCTGAATGAGTAATGCAATATTTTGGTAAAATATTTTTTCTCACTAAGGTAAGTACATTTAGGTATATGCAGTCGTCACACCGTTCTATTAGACAACGAAGTAACTTACACATTAATGATGGCGCTCATTAAACTAAAATGACGGTCTGTAATGAAGGTGTATATCGGAATATATACCCAATTAGTCTGCTTGATCTTGATGTCTCAGTAATTTACATCAAGGTTAATTGCGATTCTGGAAATCGTGCATGACATAATTGTGTATGTATGCCCACGCCAAAGTCACTCCTACCATTTCTATAGCAAATAGCACATGGCCAATAAAATGTATTACTGTTAAAACACGTCAGGCATTATTATATCTAGCTTAATAATAATTAAAAATCAAAATTCATATAGAGTCCTAGTCCTTATGCTTGAAATGGTAATCGCAAGGATCTCGAGTGTTATCGCCCTTGCAATTAAGGGGGAATTTGTTACAGATAAAAATAATTCAGTTTTGACTTTGTCGAACCAAAATTGACTAGAAGCTTGACCAGCAATTGACTAGAGCTTGAAAATACAAGGCATTTCATGACATTTAGTCTGGTGATAGGAACGTAAGCGCTAAAAGGAATTGTCATGAAATGGTCGCGTTTAGATGTAAGCCCCATTAGATTACGAACAATAGAATGAAGCCATAGAAGGAGTTGGACATGTAACGGGAGACTTAGAGGTAGGGAAATTATGTTGACAAAGGTTCAAATGAAAGCGCCAGGTAACCGTCCGGAGAGGAAACTGTCATAACTGATCCACGATCTTCTCACCGGGGCGTATAAATAATCAGAGCCGAATAACCAAAAACACAACAATAAAACAAGCATTTATCTTTTCATTTTACTACTTTCATTAGCACACTTTGGCTTTAGGTATCCAAGTATAGTTTAGTTTAGCATAGCATATCATCCTCACAATATTAGTTTGCTACTATCTTTTCCCATTGTGTAAAAATGGAGGTACATCCTTCTTGTAATACAGTTGTAAGTCTGACCTATCATCTACTTTAATGTGATTTCGTTTCTCTTTCAAATTCGTTTGTCCTAAGATTCAGTTACATTCCACAATAGGTTTGATTTCATTGTGTTTTACATTCTTAACTTCTTCTATGACTCTAGAGAGCCATTTTTATGTTAGCAACAGTGGCGGATCAAAATTAATGTATAGTGGTTTCAACAATTGCGTTCGAGTAAATTTTACTGGGGGTCAATTGCTAAAATTTTAGAAGAAAAATATTTGCAAACCTAAATTTTTAAATAAATATATATACAATTTTTTCATTTAGTGGGGTCAAAGGCCCACTTGTTTAGTAGTGTTTCAATGGACTTTGCCGGGTGGGATTTTTTTGGAAGATAAAAGGTGGGTTATTTTTGTTATTTTCAATAATAAAAGTTTAAGTTAAAGGTACAAATTATTTCTTAATTGTAGGTTGTTGAGGTGATTTTTGTACTTTACTAAGTAATATGACACTATGAGACTTCGGCCCCTAGCTTAGCAATCGGGATTAATATTACTTATTATTATTCAAGGTTTCTGGTATCTCGGCAGGGGGGATATGCCCCTTACGACAAACAATGAAGTTTATACGGGTGATCGATTTGACTATGTTAGTAAAGTACAAAATCAGCGCTCAACAAACTAATTTACATACTAAGGTCTATAAGTTAAAGGGCTGACCGAGCAAGTTGTATACTAGTGTGGGTCTTTTAACTATGACTATGGGTTACACTTCTCATACTAGGTAAAAATATAAAATTACAAAAATGAATCACCACTGTTTGGTTAAGGTTAATCTCCAAAAATAAATCACATTTTTACAAAATTCCTTTTTAAATTCAAACCTATGGGTCAACCTTTCCAAGTTGTTTTGGTCCAGATTTTATTCTATCTGGTTGAATGGTAAAAAGCAATACAAATCTCAGCTATTTCCTCTAATTCTATCTACTGATCTCTCATCACCTAATAGTGGGGTTGATTCGAAGCTCTCAATTACTTGTGCACTCCTCAGGCTCTAAAGAGAATTATTATTGTTTCAGAGCTTTTTTAGATATGACTGTCACTACTTGTGGTGATATTCGATAATCTCGCTAGGCACAACTTGCGACGCTTAATAAAAAGAGGAAAATAAGAGCTAAATTGTGGGACTCCTTGTGAACTTGTGTATACGCCTAATGAAGATACATAGTATTATGCAATTAGTTTAATAGAGGAATGGGTAGAAGGATGTGACACAAATATATCTGCTCTCATAGAGATTTGGTAAGCTATATCTAGTGATATACATTACTACAACGCGACTATTAAAGTGGACTAATATACAAAGTGAGTAACTGCGAATCTATGAACTTTCATTGCAATATAGCATTGATTATCACTGTCGGTTGCTATTACAGTTCAATTAACGTCATGCAGAATATGCTACTATGTTTGTATAGTTTGTTGTTACATCTATACGAAAACTAAGACAAAATCGATACATTAATTGGAAGAAGTAATACACACAATTCAGGTCTGTTTAACGTACAAGAAGTGAACCTCCAGTATACTAGATAGTATTAACTACTCTGTGATATATTGATGTTTTCAATATGTATCGCTATGATATTATATTGAGATTTTTCATTGATCTCTGATTGATGTAGATGTGACTACTAGAATATACAAGAAGAATAAAAGGTTGGAGAGAAATCTAAAAGAAAGATGGGAGAGGAATGGAGATATTGATTCACCTTTTGCGAGTGGAGGATAAATAGAAAAAAGTCAAGTGATTGGGGAGAAGGTAGGCAGTTGTGAGGGAACTAATATGATAATGGGAAGTGTGGGTGAGGTCAACTCGTGAAATAAGAGAGGAAAAGTAAATCAAGATCACTAAGGGTAAACCGAGTGATAAGTAACAATACCGGCCGGAAGCAAAAATGGAAGACGTGACCCAAAGGAGGGAGAATTGGTGATTTCGAAAGGTGGAGATTATTTTGGAAGACCCACAAATGTGGGCGTTATAAATTGTTAATCATAATCATACATACATCATCATCATCATACATCATAATGATCATCAAACATCATAATTATTAATTTGATAATGACACCAAATAAGTGTTAATGCTTTACAAGCATACACACGAATGTCACAATTAATAGAAGTTGGGGGAGTTCGGAGATATTATTATGCTGGGGCCTCACTCCCTGCAATAAAAAACCTATCTCAAGTCTTTGGAGCAGCAGCCGTTAGGAGCCGCATGCCGTGAGTGAATGCCGGTGGAGTGTTAAACTGGGTCCATTTTCAGTAAGCGCAAACGCTTCTCTCTTATGATTACAATTGTCCCCAAAGATAGTAGTAATGGAAACGAGTAGAGAAAGATTCCGTTAGGCTTACACTGTCCGGTATTCCTTCTCGCGCTGCTATACGATGTCGCTTTCTCGCTGAGCGGTTATGTCCACTTTCTACGCGGTATTGCTATACTCATCCGAGGAATCAACAATTCTAACAATATTTCCCCAGAATTGTCGCCAAGGAGAAGATCGTTAAGATCTATCGATACCAGCGAATCCTCCACTATCCCAAGTATGCAGCAAGTAGTTCCGCGGTCGACTTATGAGCTGTACGCCGTTACGTTCGCTTATATTATCATATATAGAATAATCTATATATTGAATTACTATAGTATTATTACAATATAGTATAAGATATCATTTATATGTTATTATTTAATTATTTATTAATTATTAATAAGACACAATAAGGAATGTCAATTGCTGTTTCAAATCGATCATTTTACAAAAGTTCTAGTCATGAGGAGCACTTAGAATATAGGCTCTGTGCTCCCACCCCCTTCTAATACAAAACTCATCATAAAATCAAACATCTCCATTAGCCATTGGTATCAGAATGAACTAGGGTCAATAACTGCAACTGTAGATCTTGTATTTCGCGCAGAAAATGTGACATCTACACTTAATCAAATATCTCGAACCGTTGTTAAAGAAACGGCGCGTGTAACCTTGTCTCATTACTTCATATTGTGCATACTTTCTGGTATCGATCTGTCGTGACTATCCACGACTGTGATCTGAGTGCAAAGCATTTGGCAGCATGACCCCACCTTTTGATGCCGCAATGGGAGATGTTTTCAAAGCAAACATACACTTATACATATTACTCGATTAGATATTATTATTTATAGATTGGTACGTTATTTTTCTTTATATTAATGATAATTTTATTATTTATTAGTATTAGTCTGTTATATGATATTTTATTATTATAAATATATTTAAAGCGTTATCATATGTAGCTACTAAGTTTTAGATGGGAGCCTAGAGAAATAGCCTGTGCTCACACGGAACTTAATGTATTAAATACAAATAATCATTCAAATATAATTAATCAAAACTATCCATTAGCATTGTCGTTATGCACAAGTATATAATGAGACTTGGATTACGCTACGAAACGACTCTCCTTATCCCAACTCTCAAACGTTGTGAAGAAAGGGATGAAACTTGTCTCTATTAGTCACACTTCGGTCGCATACTCTTGTCGATGTTCTTCTCCCGGAATTGTGCAAATTGCCATTTTTGGAGCCCTATGAGCCCCCCTTTGGCCTGCAAATGGAGTAGATGTCTAGTCACATCCAAACATACACTTATCGGATTTATTTTAATTATATACTTATTAATATATTATTATTTTAATTATTAATATATTATATTATATTATTCAAACAAAAAGCGTTTACAATACATAAAGTTAGATGCTTCGGAGCCTGAAACACAGCCTGTTGCTCCACGCCGCTTCTATAATACAAAAACTCAATCTATAAAATATCAGAAACATCTCCATTAGCATTGTATCGAATGACTGTATACGAAGAGACTTTATACGCGAAAAACGACATCCTTCTATCCAACTCTCAAACGTATGTGAAAGGAAAAGGAAATGAACTGGCTCATTATCTTCACACTTCGCATACTCTTGTTCGATCTCTCTTCTGGCCACGGAATTGTGCAAAGGCCCATTTATTTGAGCCCATGAGCCACTGTCGCTGCAAATGGAGAATTGTTCTGTCACATCCAAACATACATCCTTACATCCTTTACCTTCTCCGGCCAAGCATTATTTTCCTAAGTTTTTATAAAAACTATTATAAATTTTATTATATTATTTTATATTTCTTTATTGTCTATTTTATGTTAATTATTAATTCTTATTATTATTATATTTGGGGTTTAACAAAGGATATACTTGCTAGATTCAAATATATTCTATCGTGCTCGTGTCCCATACCCTTTTTCAAATTTTTAATAGAGTTCTAGTGTCCTAAATTTTGGAATATGTTTGAATTGGACCTTAGACATGAGTCTGTATTTGAAACTC
The DNA here is from genome assembly GCA_008642245.1 of Bassia scoparia. NCBI lineage: Eukaryota > Viridiplantae > Streptophyta > Magnoliopsida > Caryophyllales > Amaranthaceae > Bassia > Bassia scoparia. The sequence continues at coordinate 59,457 of SNQN01001434.1, forward strand.
ATAATCAAGTTCACGTAACATAATAATTAATATGGTTAACAACTACGCAATCATCATTTCTAAAATCTTGGATCCCCCTTATCCTAAGTTCCAGCCTATAATTCTTACCTGTGCACCCCTTGGTCATGTATTTGAAAGCATTATCGAAACCATATTATTTTTGTTAAGAGAGCCACAAGGGCGGAGATGCGCAATCGATCCCGAAACGGATGAACAGTCCATTACCGTTGCAAGTTGTTTATGGTCAGAGTCCATGGTAACAATTTGCTGTTACTTTTGTTAACCATATCCGTTACTTTCTTTCGCCCAAATTGAACGTTAAACGAAATCGCTTCCTCCTTCAATGTCAGTTAAACCTCTGTAAGGCCATATTCCACTTTCATTGATGTACGTAACACCTCTCTACCTCTCTCAGTATGTGACTCCTAATATCATTAGTTGATAGTTCATTAGTTCATACCTAATCAACTACTTCGTATATAATTTGTACTTCTTTTGTCTGCAATTATATTTTAGTTAGATTTGATAGAAAAATTAACTCCCTCCGCTACTTAATGTTTGTCACTTCTATTTTTTACATCACAAGTGAAGAGAACTTGTAAATAACTATAGATGTATAAGAAAAAAATAAATATAGTGATTTTGAGATCTTGTTTGTTAGGTTTTTTCGTGAACTAGATGTATCATGTTTTTAATTTAGAGGATTGTTATTAAATTTAATATAGAGTATAGTTAGATTTTTGATTATTTTTATCTCTTTCACTTTTGTAAATTTGAAGATAATATATGAATCATATGTTTTTTCCAATTATTAAACCCTAAATTGATATTTATAACTGAAATGAGAACCAAAACCTAAAAAAAGAAAACCTAAATATTGGCGGATGAGTAGTATCAATTTATAAGCTTATTATAGAACTGCAAAAAATGTCTTCTATTAAGAAGTAAACTGAAAGTAAAGAAAATGTCTTTGTCAAAAAATAATAATAAATAAATAATATAAAGAGAAGGCTATCCATTTCCTTTGTTAGATATACCAAACAATAAGAAAGAGAGTGAGCAAATGAATGTTTCATTCCATAAAATACCAAACATTAAGTTACAAAGGTAACACTACTTATTTGTTAACCTTTCCTCCCTTATCAAAATCCTTTCCATTCATTTGAGGAGTTTATACCAAACGCCCCCTTAAGGGAGAGGGAGGAGATTTGAACCGTGACCTCTTTATCACGCTGGCTCTGATACCATATACCAGAATACTCAACCAAAACCTAAGTGGGGTTGAGCGCCAAGAGTATATATATATATATATATATATTATATATATATATATATATATATATATATATATATATATATAATATATAATAGATATATATATAACAACCTAAATGAGAAGCGTGAGAAGCAATCTTGATGTTGGATTTTGAATGGAGGGTCAAGATTTCACCAAAAAAGTAATGTGCATAATTTTATACATGAATGTGCATATTTTAACATAATATGCATTTTCATAAAAAAATGCATTCAGACACATAAATCACATTCATAGAAAATCGTGCCATTCATCATCTAAAACTTTCCAATTCTAGGCCGTACCATCTTAAAAATCAAGGGCCAAGATTACTTCTCACACTTCTCATTGGCTCTAACCATATATATATATATATATATATAATATATATATATAAATATATATATATATATATATATATAATATAATATATATATATATATATATATATATATATATATTATATATATATATATAATATGAAAAGTGAAAACCAAAATAAATGGATACATTTTACATTTTAAGGGTACATACAAGCAGTAAAGGGGTACGCAAGACTTTCAGCTACTGTTGAGTACAGTACACGCGTACCCTTTAACCTTCAATGTACCCCGGATTGAAATACAAGTATATACATATGATTAACTGTGACCGTCCATCTCGAAATCCTACGGTCAAGATTAAAAGTTTTTAGTTTTCACCTAAGGTTTGTGTTTTCACATGATCCTATTCCTATATATATATATATATATATATATATTATATAATATATATATATATAATTATATATATATATGTATATATCCGTACTGACGTCAGCGTAGCGCCACATCAGCACAGCGCTGACGTGGCATGCTGACGCATCGATGACGTGCATGCTTACGTGAAATGTTCTAAAAATCGTAAAATGTCCTAAATTGTATGCACAAGTCCTAAATTCGAAATGTCTATATATATATATTAAGTATATTTGTAAGAGTTTCTTTTCTCCCAAATTAATCAAAGACTGGACTGTTTTCTATTTTTCACTTTGAAGTAAGAATAAAAAGTTTGTATTTCATCCATACAAATTCATTCATTCCCAAACAACATGTTGAAATTGTATTCTAAATTGAAACAATAATTTTCTAACTACTCAACATAAAAATTGAGTAATATGATTTATAGCCTGTTTGGAAGTTAATTGTTAATTGTTAGAGGTTAGTGCTTTGCTATTTGATTGTGATAACTAATTTGACTAACTTATTATATTAGTTGTTGTGTAAATAATAAAACTTTAGTACATAGCGGTTAGTTGTAGCTGTTTTAGAGTAAAATGAACAAAAAGCTATAAGCCCATTCAAAAACACTCATGAATGACTTTTTGAAAAGAGTTTTTCATTTGAAAACTCTCTTGAAAATCTCTAATTTCGCAAAAACCAAAATAGCCTTTTGAGTTGATCAAACCTCACTTTCTCCCAATCCTTTTCCCCCTCAAGCCTCTAACTCTCAAACACCATTAATCCATTAAACTTTAAACGTGTGTTGTAGATTATAATCAAGTCAAAAATGTTAACTTTACCCAACCCAATTATTAAACAAGTGGGTTAGGTCAACCCAATTAATTAAACAAGTTATAAACTTAGAAAAACACGACACGAACACACTTGGGTTGAAGATTTTCGTGACGAAAATTTAAATAGATTGACAAAAATACAACCTTAAATTTAAATGGGTCGGAGTTGAGTCAAGGGATTTATGGGAAAATTCTTAATGATCATAATTTAAATAGACCGCCAAAGTCAATGAAGTCAAATAAAATTTGAACCACTTGTTTATTTTTGGACATATCCGTAATTTTTTAAAGTTGTAACCAAATATATATATAGTCAGATTTTTGGGCATATTGGTAGGTTTTAAAGTCATAGCCAATATCGTTAGATATTTATTTATTTCTATTGGACTCGAGAAAAATAAGTGGTTTATAATTCAAGTGTTTTTATTTAAAAGAAATTAAAAGTACCATAGAAATAAAACTATTATATTTATAAAAATAATTAATCAATATGCGAAGTATATAAAAATAAACTTTCAATTACAAAGTTTGTGCATAGAAGAAATTTTATTTGATTTTATAGAGCAATAGTAATAAACCCTTTATACTCGAAAAACTTTTTTTTTGGGTTTGTTGTTCATGAAAAAAAAAACCTTTTTTTTTTCCCCCAATACATTTTGGTTTCTAAATATGAAAACTAATATATAATATGAGAAGTGGGGTTTCAAACTTTGATTTAGGATTGAATAGAAAAAAA